>JALLAR010001061.1:0-12989 GCA_036939335.1 Conticribra guillardii
TACTGAAATATACACTGACTACACACGTTTATAAGCTATTTCGGTTTGTTGCTGCTGTCTGCTTCTTTCGCTGCTGTTTCGGAGTCGTGATTCGTGATGTACTCAGTCGTGGTTTATCGCTGTTTGGCGATTTGGCGAGAGTGCAAGAAGGATAAGATATTTTTCGTTCTGAAGTACTACTCGCTGCTCGCTGTAATCCTTTTCGTAGATACAGGATTGGCAGATCATTGGATGGAAGGAGAATTTAGAGGGACGAATTTTGGTGTCTTTGTAATTCAAAGGAGTAAAAGAATCCAGCAAAACCTTGGGCTCCTCTAGCGATATAAGAAAGAATAATCATTTAAAAGCAATTAAAGAAGAAACCTGCCATTCAACACAAATGCAGTTTCAGGTTTGATATTTCTTACAAATGATTTTCTAGCAACTATTTCCATTTGTTCATAAAGATTCTTTGTCACATACACCAATTTCAAATGCTATATATTCCTCGTGGCATGGAATGCTCATCATCACGTCCTGCAACCGCCACTAGATGACGATGAAGAATTTAGCTGTTGGCGTTGCATCTGCCCCTGTGGCCCCAAGACATTGTTCTACCGCCATTGTTATTGCTGTTGCCTCCACCAAAGCTAGTGCTCATTGTTGCATTACTATTATATGTTCTAGATTGAACCCCGTCATGTGCATCGATAGCTACAACCATTTCTCCTTCCAAACTCGATCCTTAATAATGGGCAAGTCAACTAAATGAAATGCCGCTTCAGAGACTCCACTCGTCAATCTCGAAAAAAAACAAATTGAACTCGAATGCATTTCTCGACCCCAGTACCCTGAGCCACTTGATGCATAATCAACCCAACCACCCCATCATGTGATGCTCCTTTGGCGAAGTAGGCTCGAGCTCGATCAAGCAGCAGCAATGGCAGATCAAGTGGATCAAACAAAATAAATTGTACCTGTCAACAATCCACATCCACATCAAGCAACTCATTCAGTAATAAGATTCCAGCTAATCCTCATCCGAATCATCCCAACCATCTCCACAGCCACCATTCATTGCAGCCTCGGCCAAACATATGACTGTCCCTTTGAAAACCTCAATTAATATCTCTCCTCTTTTATCCTCTTTTGGTTCCGGAACAGCTTCACCCCTCGCCGTCGCAGCGTTCCTTTCATCCCTCTCTAAAACTCTCTGCCGACTGTCCTCATGCACATTTTTCACAATCGACGCCGCCGCCTTACTCGCCATTACACTTCCCATCATGGAAGCGGTCGAAGATAAAACGGAATTCCCTNATCGACGCCGCCGCCTTACTCGCCATTACACTTCCCATCATGGAAGCGGTCGAAGATAAAACGGAATTCCCTTTCCCAGCACGTGCACCAAGAATGCTCCCAATCACGGATCCCACCACAGCAGCGGCTCCCATTGCCATGTTCAATTCTTGTTCCGACATGGATCCTACGGTTTCGTCGAACATGTTCATGAAGTTGGCATATTCTTTGTCTGCTTCGGCAGCATCAGTATCGGTGTTCTTTGTTGTGTCGGTAGCATTGGTTGTGCGATGTTGACGTCGTGCATAATTGAATTGGGCTCCCTTTCCTGCAGCCAATTCGCGATCGTAGGATGCCCTCTTGGTTGGATCTCTGAGAACTTCATAGGCTTCTCCAATTTGAATGAACTTCGATTTAGCAAACTCCTCATTGCCGGTATTTTTGTCTGGATGGAATTTGAGAGAGGATCGGAGGTATGCTTGGCGGATGGTTTTGGCGTCGGCCGTGGAGGGTATGCCGAGAACTTCGTAGTAGGTTTTTTGGGGCTCTGTCATTTTGATGTTGGTTTGATCTCCTTGGTTTGATGAAAATGAAGTGCAAAGATTGCATACTGAATCCTACGTGAACGTCTACAGGCCGTTTGGGATCTTCCTGGCTTCTGGGAGCTTCTGGGAGAAAAGAGAAAAGTATGATCGAGCTTGGGAGTCGTGATTCGTGAGCTTGGCGTCGCTCATTTCAACATCAGTCGTGGTCTCGTGTTGGCGATCTTTATTTTGGCGATTAAGAAGGATGGCGATGACGCGGTGAGGCTCTTGTAGTATGTACCTTCTACACTCCGCCCGCCGTTTCCGTTGGCATCTTCGTCCTTGTAGAAACTGCATAGGAATAAGTACGGTTCAATCAACCCTCACAACTCCAGCTCGCTCACAAAATGAACGGCGATTTTGATGAATACTCTCCACCTTTGTATGGTACTATCGAGCGAGCCATGGCAATACTACATCCGTCCACTGCAGTGCACTGGGTGCACAAACAGATGATATTATTATGTAACACTAATCATCACTCTTCATCACTACTTGATTCCGAGCTGCTAATGAACTTTCTCATTTTGGGATTTAGATTGTTGAACGCTGCATCCGACCTACAGAATAATATTTTCAAAGAAAAACAAAGGCCAATAACAACACGATGGCTCAACATCCAACTCATGCACTTCATCGAGTTCTTGCTCTATTTGCCTCGCTTGCTCATGGCTCGTGCGGCAGCTATCCCGATGTGATCTCGTCTGATGCCACATCAACCGTCCAAATCCTCCCTCAAGATCTAATCATAAAAAAACGTCCATTGGTAGCAAAACCAGTTTTGATTCATCCAGAAGTAATTGAAATTGCATCTCCCACAATAAACACAATTACATCAGCTGCATCAAAATTTGCAACCGCAACAAAACAGCTCTTAGAAAATGCGTCATACAACGAGATTGCCAAATATTATTTTCAATCAGAGCTCCATAATATGTATACACAATCCATGAAAATTGGTGGCTATGGAGATTACTTTGATAGTGAGACGCAACCTTACATTTACTATTCTCATTTGGAAAAGTCTTTGCAACGGGAACTGAATCGAGTTCGGGAGCAAAAATCGAGAGAAGTATACGACGATATTACGAATGAAACAATGTCAGTGCTGTGCGAAAATGGCAAAACGTTCAATAGCATCTCTCGTGTCCAATGCAGTGAGGACAAAAACGTCAAAAATAGCACAATGTCTCAAACTAAACACATGCTGCAATGGGAGAACTGGGGATTTGTTGATATGTATTCCTTTTTCAAATGCGATGAACATGCCTATGATGAAGAGAAACCACTTTACAACACACACATGTGGAGTATATTGAAAGAAAATTTCGATCCAGCACTCTTTGAGAACGACGATCAAGATGCATCTCCGCCACCACCGTATTATGCAGAAATTTCAGAAGGAAAGGGGCGAGGGACATTTGCAGCTAGAGATATAAAAGAAGGAGAATTAGTCCATGATGGAAGCCGTAGCACTGTGTTCTGGCGAGATGGTTCTTCATGGCGAACGTACGTCATGTCGCTCCGTAGTAGAAAAATGGCGTGCGATGTCCTTGAATGGACGTGGATTCAGAGTGTCACGGATTCAGGAGAGCCATTGTTGTGTTTGAATTTGAATGATGGAGCATTCATGAATGATGGCGGAGAGGAAGAATCGAATATTGCTACGAGGTCGAGTACTTCGCTGGAGTTTTATGCTATTCGTGATATCGAGGAGGGCGATGAGCTTTTGTATGATTATGACTTATTTGACACTCGGTGGGATGAGTTTGATTTATGACCAAGAAAAAGTGGCCCCTCTAGGCAGCTGATGGTCAGCAGTGAAATAGTGTTTATTTTACTGCAAAAAAGCACAATAGCAAAAAAGTATACACCAGTAATTAGCTAGAAGATAATAATTAGCCCTACATAAAATTCATGATTGCAATATTTATATTTGTAATAATACTAGCGGAGGTGCAATCAAAAGTAAAACTTCATTCATAAAAATCAGGATGCAACCTCAAGAAAGCATATTCAACACACTCCCCATGACACCCTTCCAAATTCGGCTCTTTGTGGAAAATAACATACCCTGCTTCTCTCATGGAGTTAAAAAAATCTCGTGCATAAGGTGCAGGTGATGCGTGCATCTCAACTAACACCTGTCTTGGAGGTGGAATGGCAATACTCCCATCACCAGACGTCCCCCGAATCCAATCAACGTATGTTTTCCATTCACACCCCTCGCAGTCAATTTTTAGAACATCAATCATCCTTCCAGAATGACCAAGCGTTTTTATTGTTTGAGATAATGATAAATATTTCAAGGACGTCATATCGTTTCCCATATGATAGGCAGCGTTTTCATCAGGAGAATAATCATCATTGGTATTTGGTCCACGATCTCTACGCAAACCCCATGGATGGAAGTGGATATCAAGTAGCTTGGGCATGGAGGAAGAGTAGTCTGTGCCGTCAAATACATGAATTTCACATCGATTTTCGGGACCGAGAAGTGATTGGAGTCCGTATTCGAAGCGAAAGTTTCCTCCAGATCCTATGCTGTAGACAAGGCATCTGTCACTGGCATTCCTTTTGTTGCTTTTCTGTCCCGCATTGTTCGAGCTCCATCTATCCGCATCAATCAAATTAACGATCGAATTTAATTTTGCCACCCGAGGGATACGATGTGGATCACAAACAAACTTGGGACCATCCCCCATCCCACCCACACGTACTTCAAATCGACATGAAAAATTGGGATCATAATTTCTCCCATAAAATATATTGTTCGGCATGGCATTCCAATAGGTGTCATCATCATCGTTGCCCATATATTTTGCATCGTATTGATGTCGTGGTTCGTATTTTCCTGAAGATTGAGCTATTGATTGTAACTTTTGCCATTCATTGTTGGGAATGTCGTCGAAGAATCCGTAGGATTGTTGATAGGCTAGTAAATATTTTGGATCAATTTTGTCTCCCGAAGTAGTTGATGTTGCAGTACCTTCAGGTGTATCATTTCCATTATTGTAGTAAAGAATATTTCTCCGTTCACCACTTTGTATTTGAGGATGTTTAACCAGAGCTTCTTGAATTGAGCTCTGCCTCGTCAATTGGACCACGCTGCGATATGCACCCAATAAAAATGCTATGGCGGATAGCATCAAATACCACGACATGGAGTACAAAACGGACTGCGGTGATGAATGATCTCGCCTTCTAATGCGACCATGATCTGATTGATTGTGCATTGTAGATGTGGCATAACCGATTGCAATCCCTGTGATCGCCACCGACGCCTAAGGTGGAGGACAGAGCTTTCGTTTGTCTAGAAAGCCAATATGGAGTCGGCAGCCGGCACAATCAATTTACGAGGATACACGCGTCAACTGACCATATCACTATGGACCAGTACCAATAACATCAAACAGCATATAACATGTGACAGAGGTCAGAGGGGATCGAATGGGCGGCACGAGTGGCCATGGGAGTTAGATTAGAAGCTGTATGTTGGAAGTAGATAACATTTTAAACATTAGAGTAGTACTAAATATTATTTTTTGGAAAGGAGTTGGCCGGCGGTTGGCGGGCGCTGGAGAAAGCTAATTGTGGGTCTTTAACAGGGCTAATACGGGTAACAATAACCCGTATTACTATTGAACCCGTAAGGCAGTGGAAATATCCAATTGAAAATTAAAACCCTTTTTTCCATGAAATGCCCAACGAAATACGAAGCCAGCATCCATGTTGCTTTTGGAAAAGAGAGATAGATTTCTAGGAACTAGTACATCAGGAGTCTATCATTCACTTCTTTTGCGCTGAGTTGGGATTTATTTTCTTCTACTCGGTCGTCTAAGTGAACTATGGTGCCTCGGTGCAAATAAATTGGTTACACATGCAAGAACAATGGCTTGGATATAGAAAACGGTCGGTTCTCCTTCTTAATTTACTTATTCTCTCAGTTCTTTGAATGATTCGATTGAATTCAATGCAATTTATCTATTTTACTGAATCCCATCAAACGAAAATTCAGACAAATCATTGTCATCACATCCATGCCATCGTTCCACAACACTCATCTGCTCGTCTTTAGGATATGGAGCAATGCGAACATCCCCATCTTTTCCAAACAACCAAATGACAAGATTAAATCTCTTACCACTCCTATCACCTCCACCATCCTCCAAAATGGGAAGAGATCCATGCCGATGAGCTCCCAAATGAATAATGGCCATTCCTGGAGAAAATTTGACGGTTCCACAACCATCACTGGTGGTACAATTGGAGAATAGTAGTTCATCGAGACTGCTGTGCGTATTATTTGTTGTGGTACTACTGCTCATGGTACTAATTGACGATGACGAAGGGAATTTACGAAAATAAACTTGTGACCCATAGTATCCCTCCTCGGGTAAATTTAGATTGACATTCAATGTAATTATGGATGCATCACGGTGTTCTTTCAATTCCAAATCTTTCTTCTGATGGGAAATAGTGCCAATGTTGCCATCGTTATTGTTGTTCCTGCTATTGTCGCGTTGTTCGATTGTGCATTCTTCATCATTGGGTTCTTTGTAATTTTCATTGACATCAAGTCCTCCATCGTCGCCATCATCATGACCAACATCAACGCCAGCATTGCCATCTGCATTATCATTCTCCAAACTACCATCATACTGTATCGTAAATGCAAAATACTCCAAATCATCCCGACACCCCACCCACTCTGGAAACAGCATTCTACCCACAGGTCTCGCCACACGATTCACCAACTCGCCTTCCATCAACTCTCCAATGGATGTCATTGGAATGGCACCATGGACATGAGGGTCGAGTATGACTCCATTGCGATTCATACCATTGGGACGACGAGTGGGTATGCCGCTATTTTGGGCTTGGGTCAGGAGGGTTCGAAGGTGGTGGATAGTGGAGGGTGGTAGGAGGGGTGTTAGTGCGTAGACTCCCCTGGGAAGGAGTGGTTGTTGCTGCTGTTGTTGTTGTTGTTGTTGTTGTTGTGTATACGATTGTGCAGTAGTTTGTTGTTGCGTATTTGGTGGAAAGGGTTTTGAAGAAATGTCATTCGAGTTGAATGTTGTGGATGTGAATGTTGTCATTGCTGCATTCGTACTCCAGAGCGATTTAACCACCGATTCCGTTTCTTCCGAAGGATATTTCAGTGCATCCTTCAGCGCGTTCGATAGAGATGGATTAATCCACTCTTTTGTTTCACCAACATCACCGCCACTCCCATTATTGGTCGATGAAAGATGATCATCATCATCATCATCATCATCAAGAAGAAGAAGGCTCGCCTCCCATTCCTCCCACGCCTCCTTCAACAATGGACCATGCTCCTCCCAAAAGACTGCATTTTCGAATTCTGCATTTTGTGTATCTGTCGCGAGTGGGACTTGGAGAAGACGTGCTTTTTCCAGAGAGGTGAGCTGCTGCTGATTATTATCGTTGGTATTAATGTTAGTGGAACTTGCACTGCCATCGGCGGTGTCTTGGTGTGGGAATGTCGTCCCTTCCGCTTGATATAATAATAATGGTGGCACCAGGAGCAACATTCCCGTTGCAATGATAGATGCAAACACGAGAGGATTTGTCATCGTGGTAGATGATGTTGTATGAAGTACAATACGAGTCCAATGGTCGGAGGACGAAAGTCAAATAGTCTTGTTCGTTCAAAGAGTTGAACAATTATTTATGGAGTTTCGCCGTGAAGCTGCTTCGATGGTGCGGGTGTAATTGGATGGACATTGCTTTGCGTGAGACTACATCGGCTAGCAGTGGTGGTGGCGGGTAATGTTGGGGCAGTCGTGCATATAAAGTGTGTTAGTCTTTCTCTAATTATTATTTAGCACCACAATCTTTTGTATTTTTGTCATGATCATTTTTTATTACATCGCCATTGGTCTCGTTCTTTGCTTGAGCGCTTGAGTTGTTTGCTTCGTATTTTTTTTTTGCGGAAGGAACTCCGAATTCCTTGACATCTTTGCCACGTGGAATGAGAACCCTAAAATCATCGCTGATAATATGGGAATTAATGCAGCTTTTATGTATGTAGAAATTATTCACGTAGGAAATAATAGAATCCCATTTCTTTGTGTAAATTCATTATTTGCGCGGGTTGAGCGTTGAAAAGATGGGGCTTCTTCACACTCATGAAATTGGCGCACAAAACAATTCATTCGTTACTACGGGCCTCCGTCCTCGCAATCATCTCTCCAGGTAGGCGCTGCATCTCTCATCCCGACGACAGCATCAAATACTACTTCATTCTCCCATAGAGATTAGTACAATCCTTCTTTTTTCGTCACAACTTTTCACCATTCAACAGGTCACCTCCGCCAACATATAACATCACCAATTAAAATAACGCAAATAATTATGATAAAAGATATATTCCGCATGGAAGAATAATAAACACTATCAAGATCCCATCCCATCCCATCCTCGCTCCTCCTCCTCCCCATTCTAATGGCAGACCACTGTCCTCACCTCCACGAACCAACGCACGACGCATGGAAACGTTTGCGCAATCCGTTGAAATGGGCATGTGATAGTTGTTATTCGACGGATGGAATTTGGTGCTGTTTGAGGTAGGTTAGTCGTTGGTCCTCAAGAGAGTACTTCAGTGCCGTTTGTTCATTTATTTGAGGCGACACTTGCTTGATAGCGTGCGTCGGTTTCGTGCGTTGAGATGGCTTGTTCGACGCAATAACTCACGCACTTTTTCAAACGAAAGACCAAAAAAGGAATTGCAAACATTGCACGATCATTTTTTTGTTTTGGATTTTGCAAGTTCTCCCTGAATGAAAAATGAAAATTTTTATTTTGTTCCATTACTTGCCACTTTCCTACAACGATTCTAAACACGACACTCACACATTATTATGATAATCACTTTTTTCTTCTTTTTGTTCCTCTTGTCAGTTGTGGCCACATTGGATGCGGCCGAAGAGCTCACCTACCAGCCCTCGGAGGAGGTCATTCCAAACATCACTATCATACCAGCAGCATCATAGAGGACAAAAAAGCTGCCATCAGCAAAGGAAGTGGCAAAGGCGGAAAAAAGAAACGGGTCAAAATATTGAGGGTTTTACGCAGCAATAGTAGCAATCTAAAGAAGAAAAATAATAGCAAACGTGAAGTAGTGAATGCAGAGGGGAATAATAACAATGATAAGGACAGAGGCATTGATGCAAATGATGATCATAGCAATTCGTTTTGTGAAGGGCATGAAGTTTGCATTGATATTGTAAGCAAGGCAGTTCATTGTTATGCTTGTGATGATTATGTACTTTCGGATGCACCGTGGCTTGCCGAGTTGCGAGGGGAATTAAAGGGAATTGAACTTCGCAGGGAGGATTCCTCGGTTGGAGGGACGACGGACACGTCTTCGGCGCATTCATCGCAACATGATGATGATAACGAGGATGATACTGACTTTGAAATAGTGGATCACCCGAGCGAAGCCGTAAAATCAGAGGAGGCTCCAGAGTTTCCTCCTCTCTTGGATGCCAATGAATTTCCCCCGCTATCTTCTGTGAAAAGTGCCAAGACACCAACAGCGGACAAAGTGGTAGAAACCCCACCTCCCACCCACAGACCACCACCAGAATACAAACCAGGAATCACCGGTCTCGACAACTTGGGCAATACCTGCTACATGAACTCTGTCCTACAAATGCTTTCCCACTGTTCTGGATTCCGTAGCTTCTTTCGCGACTTCCTACGAGCGGCAGCACCACTTCGTCTTGCTGGTGAGGGTGCACATAGCATCACTCGTCAATCGACGGTTAGGCTTAAAGATGCGTTTGTGGAAGACCACTCGCCTGAGAAATTGGCTTTGACAGAGGCGACTCATGCTTTGTTACGTGTTTTGTGGAGTGGGAGATGGTCATCCATTAGCCCGCGATATTTCGTGAATGCTGTTTGGAAGCACAGCGACTTGTTTGCGGCGAGGAAGCAGCAGGATGCGAATGAATTTTTAAACTTTTATTTAGGTAGAGTCGATGACGAGTTGCGACCGCCAAAGGCTACTAGTTCTGTCTTGATGGACTTATTTGGAGTAGATCAGTATCAGGAAGTTCAATGCGATGAATGCAAGACTGTGACAAAAAAGACGGAACCGCTTTTGGGGTTGGTGCTCTCTATTCCGGATAAAATTGACAATGATAATGATGATGACAGTAACAAGAGTGACGTCGAGATGATAAATCAAGATGAAACCATAGACTTGATGGATTGCTTCAATTCCCTCCGAACAACAGGGAGATTTATCGGTGAAAATCAATTTGATTGCGATACATGCCATGCAAAAAAAGATGCGTCGTGGAGTGTCTCTTTGCAAAGACGACCGCAATCGCTGCTGATTTCGCTGCGGCGGACTCTTTGGACTTCTGAGAAAGGATTGCACAAAGACAGCCGGCGTGTGAAATTTCCTCTTGAACTTGATGCATCAGATCTTTTGGGTACAAGTCGTACGTCTCCAGATGATGATTTTGAAGGGTGCCATTACAGCCTTATATCTGTAGTATCACATTCAGGTTCGAGTCCATTTGTCGGACATTATTTCTCATTTGGTCGATTGGGAGTGGATGGGAATGCATGGTATTTGTTCAATGACTCAAATGTTACACCAGCCACAGAGTCAACAGTTTTAGAGGCTGAGGCTTTTATCCTAATGTATGAGAGCCGTGGGATACCAAGTGTTTAGTTAGATATGCCTTGGTGTTTACGCAAATACCAAGCAAAATATTAAATCATAATCAGACTGTTTTTTGCAGTTACATATTTACTTGAAGTTCTTTTAGCACAATCACTTTTACGATACCAATATCTTTGCAAAAGTTGGTCATGATCATGTGCATGCTTTGGGTAGCACTAAGTAAATTTACCAATAGTATACAAAAGCTCCAGTACATCCTGTAATTGGCTTCCTTTTTGAATGCATACAGTTGTCATGACACTGACCTTCAATGGACTTGCTATGCATACCCCTCTCCAGTCCTCCTCATCCTCCCTCCTCTGCTCCGGCACCACAACCATTATTTCCACCATCCTTTGAATCACCATTGTTGTGGTTGGGACCGTTGTCACCAGTATTAGCTACTCCTTTAGAGGTCGATGTTGCTGCTGCCGCTGCCGGCAAAGCAATGGTGAGGACACCATATATATCAACAGCATCGTTGCCACCAGTGTTAGCTACTCCTTCAGAGGCCGATGCTGCTGCTGCCGGAGAAGCAATGGCGAGGACACCATATGTATCAACAGCACCAGCAACAGCACCTGCAAAAATCGACGCCATACAAGAAAATAGATGCAATACAAGAAAATCGACTTAGGTTCAACAACTGTGTATCATTGTGAAATTGATTGCACTCTCATTCTGTTCCTTTTTGTTTTGTTCCTTGCAGCATTGTCTTTGCTTTTCTCAAGCCAGTATTCCAAATTTTCTCGCAGATTTGCTTTTTGCTCCCCTTATTTATTGCCCAATTATTCTTGGTGTTGGTGGTCTGACATTCACCTTTGAAATTCATTGTTCTGTAACTAATGTTTCTGCAAAGTCCTCCAAAAATATTAGTGCCCGTAACAGGATGCCGAGCAAACCTTCAATATCATGCAAACATCAGAGTAGCTATAAACACTTATTGTCTGGGAGTAAAATCCTTGGATGACGATGTGGGTTACCTGGTTTATTGACATGCAATGCAAATCCTTGTGTTCAATACTAAGCCTAATGCGGCTCTGCTGTGTATTCTGCCTGTCTGCGTGCAGGGCATATTCTGGCACTCAGACCATGACTCCAATAATGGGCAACCATTTTTGCATTCATGGTTTGTTTGTCAGGAGAAAGGATCTCTTTGGAGATAGAATAATGTGAACCACTGCCATAGGTCATAAGGCTCTGTTTCTGATTCAGAACCACAATGAAGAGGATTAGAATGTTTTTTCCAATTGCTTTCATGAATATTTTTGACTTCATTGATTGGTCAGCTGGATCCCAAGTGTACGTAGCTGGGTCCTATGGATTTTTACCATCAGTCAAATTTATTTGTTGGCAATTTTCAAATTCATAATCCGAACATGAGAGTCCAAAAATAGACAGTAGAGCCATCAGATACAAATGGCGCAATTAGAACTGGATGGTCAATTCCTAATTCTCTCTATGGATCATAGGGTTCATCGCATACTGGTATTCCAAATTATGTTCTCTGTTTTTGGCCGATAAGAGAATGGCCCATCATTGATAAAAAGAATATTTCCACGCATGAAGCATCATCAGGTAAAAATATGGTAAAAACAACGTTGTAGTTGTAGGAGGTTATGTGTGTGCCATGTAAAAAAACAATCCCATCTTTGGTGTCCCATCTTTGATGGGCCAACATAGAGCTAGAGTGCCTTGTTTATAACTAAGACAATATACACCTGTCCAGAATTGGCTACAAAATATTAGGGTATCCTACTAGGGCCCAAAACCAAAATGAATCGCAACAACCTTTTACGTCACATTTTGGTGTTTCTAGTGTATGCTACACTAGCTCTAGTGTGTAATTTTTTGCCAGGTCTCACAATTAGCTTTTTCGTTTTTGGTGTCTGAGTGGTCCAAGTCCAACTTGGAGCTCAATACTGTACTGGCATGACACCCACTTGCTGTAGCAGCAAAGTCCTTTGAATAGCATACACTATGCCATGCAGTATGTGTATATCCTTCAAAATTGTTCATGAATAGGCACATTTTAAGATATCTGAGCTGTCTGCCCTCTATCTTTGCACCTGCACAAAAAGACAATGGCCCATCCAGCCATCCATCCATCTTAACATGGCAGACCACATCATCATCATCATCAATTGGCATATTTGAAGCACCTCTTTTCCGTGATTGAGTCCATTCTCAAGCTCAAGATCTCAAGCTGACCACCCTAGTCACATCACATGCAACGTCAAAGCCATCTTCGGTTGGGGGTTTTATTTTAATTTATTAATGTCTGTGCTCTGTGTCCAATGGTTTCACCACACAGACATCTGCATTTGTTGTTATTTTTTCTTAGTGGTGTCCTTTATTTTTTTGTAGGAGTACGAGTGAATCATCCATGACTGACGAATGTCAGACATGGTCATTCATGATCTCTTGGA
>JALLAR010001062.1:0-11112 GCA_036939335.1 Conticribra guillardii
AGCAGCAGCAGCAAAATAATTCAAATAATGGCAAAGAAATGTCCAAGGGTACCAGTAATGGCAATGACGGTATCCAACAAGATGGTGGTGGTAATGATGCAACTTCAGAACGCAACGCCAACGATGAATCTTGCTCGAATAACGCGAAAATTCCCGTCAAACGCGTTCTAAGGAGAAGGCGATTCCACAACTTTTGCCCCAACGTATTGGCTCACGATTTTCTTGCCTATCGAAGAATGGATCGGATTTATCACCGTGGCACCCTTCGCTTGGAGGAATCGAATAATGATGCCAATGACAAACAATCATCGACAACAACAACAACATCAAAAACATCATCTGCAGTATCGCACAAGACAATCAATAATCGACCCTTTGTCGTATTCTCTCTCACCGGCGATGCCTTCCTTTCCGAACAAGCTCTGCGAGTCATGGGACTCCTGATTGCCATTTGTCGGGGAGTGATCGACGCAGATATCCTCGATTGTATATTTGATGAAGAGTATACAAATTTGGTGTGTGCGCCGCCGGCTCCGCGGTTGGGTCTCATGGCGGGGGAGGCGACGTACATGACTTGGGAGGGACGGTTGAAGACGATTTTGAGCGCTAGAAGGTGTTATAATTATAGCAAGGGTTGGAATAATGAAGAAGGTGAGTTTCTTAGATTAATGCTTGTTTCGAATTGTGATTCATTGTTTTCTGTAAGATGTATGGATATTGTCTTACATTTGCCGCATTGATTTTTCGTACTGTGCGTATTTATTTAAGTTGTTTCTTCCGTAGAAAAGTGGGAAGAGAGTGTCTTGAGAGATGTTGCTAGAGGATGGTACTGTGATGGCATATCAGAGGATGGACGACTAAATGCTGAAATCGATTGGGTAGAGAATGTATTACACCCTTGGGCGCAAAAAACAAGGGTTTTACTGAACGACTATCGTCGCTGGAAGGCAGCAAAAGATATCAGCATTGCATCTGCATCCGATGGGACTGTAGGCTCACATTTCCTTCCAGCGTTGGATAGCATCAACCAAAATGTGCCACCCATGTTTGAAAAGGTTCTGTATTATCTACGACAAGCGGATTCAAGCGGTCTATGGCCCACCACATCGCCCAAACGGCAGTTGGTCATGCTCACAACATCCAATGACGAATCACAGGTGAAATCTCTTGCGGTTGCCCATTTAGCAGCAAAGACAAATAAAGATGTACGGACATCCGCGTATGCATTCAAGGAAGGCGAAGGCGGAGCATCTGGATCGTTTTCAGGTATGAATGTCACTTCACATAACCTTGCAGTCTTTGTTCTTAGTTGGGTGGAGTATGATTTTGTGATACCCATTGAATTATTGCTACATTTCCTTTAATTGCTCAACACTTCTTTTGAATTGGCTCTCCGTTCTGTTGTCTATGCTCTCCCTTCACATTCTTTCATATGATGTGTTACCGTGATTTATACTTTCATCCATGTCGCTTTATTCTCCTATCCCCCTCTTTCCACCTCCACCATGTCACGTGTGTTCATTAATGTTTCAGTTGGTGTCATGCCTGACGTGGGGTGCAGGTAAGGAACATGTTTGTTTTTGTGTATTTTACAGACATCATACAAAATGGCATATGTAACATAATTGTATCGTTTTTTTGTTGCCATACAGTCAGCCCAAGGGAAATATCCTCTTTCCAGAATTAGTAAAAGCAGCTTTTGAATTGGAACGTGCATTGAGACCTGATAGAGAACCTTCAAGCACTATTGCGATAAATCGGAATGGTGAGTTATTTTCAATGTGGTTTGCTGTTTGCTGTTTCATTTGGCGTCATTATGAGATGAAGTCTGGTTGATTTTAGCATGGTAGCAGCTCTAACATTCTTTGCTGTTTCATGATTCTGCAGCACAATTTCGTCCTCACACTGACAATGGTGCCGGGGCTGGTCAAAGCAATAGTTTGATTGTTGGTTTAGGAACCTATGTAGGTGGTGAACTTGTCGTTGAAGGTACGAAAAAAGATATTCGATACAATGCAATTGAATTTGATGGATGGAAAGAGCGGCATTGGACATTGCCTTTTGGGGGAGAGAGATATAGTTTGGTGTGGTTCACACCAAAAGGATGCGAGGGAATGAGGGGCATCGATCTGGATTTATAATTAATTAAATTAACTGGTTACCGCATTTTTATAAATAGGAAGTAAGATGGTACAACAGGCATGTACAGATTTCTTTCCTTCAGTAGGCGGTGGCGATAATTCGAAAGTGAAATTTTGGAAAGATTCAGAAATCAGGCGGACACTGGACCAGAATGCAATGGTTTTGTCTTCATATAAGAGCAGTACGGTTTATTTCATTCTGATCTGTTACAATTATTTCTGTTACAATTATTATTCCTCTATCTACTGACTGGGAGTAATCTAAAGCTTCTTGGCTCAACTAATATTTTCCATCCTTTCACTCAATTGAAAACTAGCTGCAATTAATTCTCAAATGATCCTTTCTTGGCACGAAGGAACACAGCTTTCTCTTTTCGCACCATACTATTATCCATACCATGCTTCTTGGCGGAAAAATCATCCCCTTGTTTTGATTTCATTGCAATGGCAGGGGCAGGACATGATACAGGAAAGCAAATTTTTTCCCCAGACGAGAGCTGCATGCTGCATCTCAGCCATGGAGCACATGACAATATGTTATAGTTATTGTCAAAGCACGGTTGGTGGGTCTGCATGTCACAACACACAGGGGTACAAATCTCGAACCCCCACATAGCACATTTTACTTCGCCATCAGGGCATGTAGTAGTGGCTGGAGTTGTTGCTGGAAGGGTGGTGGGTGAAGAGGTTGGAGCAGGGGTTGGAGCAGGGGTATACTTTTTTAGACCACCATTCTCATAGCATGAGTACCCATCAGGCCACAATGTGAGGTCTTGGATTACGTATTCTTGCAAGTGTGAGCTCTTGTCAGTAGAGAGATATGGTTGCCAACCATATGTACCAACAGCATCATTACGACACTCGCCATCTCCGTCAGGGATAGAGGACCACCATTCAGTGTCGGGCATTGTGCATGTAGTATATGTCTGTCCATAAACCACTTGAAATGACTTGTATCCATTATCACTTGCATACTGGAAACAATCTTGGAGTGTAGTGGCTGCGTCAACAATATTACTATTATTATTATAAGCTGCAGTTCCACCAGAACTACAAAGTGTGTCTCTGGCACCAGCGGGGCAGTAACCATCTTGGGTATTATCCTGTAAAAGGCCAGCAAGATGAACGATAAAGTGAGTTGAGTAAGTAAATGAGTGGTGATAGCATTAAATAATTCGATTTAACAGAGTCGGCAGGCAAAACATGTCATGAGTTTTGAGAGAAGGGTGTGTTCTCATGGTTGTCTACTTGTCATTGTTGGTTGTTGCAGAGCCGAGAGCAGCGGCGATGCATCGGCGTCGGTCGTGTCTGGTAATTGGTAATATATCAACTCTAGATGATGATGATGACGAGAGGAGTATTGACCAATCATTTCTTCTATTCCCAACACAAAAAATGCAATTGCCAAGTCTTAGCTTTGGCGGAGTCACTAAAGGCCGGTGGCATTGTGTATCGCGCCATCCTGATGTAACAAACAGCAAACAATAACAACAGTATCCATTATAGTGAGGATAGCCGACAAACCTGTGCATTGGCGCTGGAGACAAAGGATGATGTGGCCATCGCCATGGCAGACAAATGATTGGCGTAGAGGAGTTTCATTTTGAATGAGTGTGGGTGGTTTCAATTTTGAGATGCGATGATCAAGATTAAAAATTATGAGACGGAGACGAAGTCTGATGTTGTGAACACAACAGGTAGTTATGATGTATTGTAACTGCACTCAGCAAAAAAGGGTGCTTTTGTGTTCTGAGGAGGAGTGATCTCCCATTATTGTGGTTATGTGTTGTGTTGTGTATTATTATCATTCCAATAACAACATCATATTTATATCTAGAGTATCTACATAAAGATACGCACATGCAACCGATTATCCTTCCAATAATGACATTGTAACTAGGTACATAGAGTTTCTACATAAAGTATGCACACGCACGCACCGGGTGCTCCTTCCAATAATGATAGTATTGTATATCTATGTATTGTAGACCAAGCAGTATCCTATTGTACAATATTATCTACACAAAGATATGGTAGTAGTTGTAGCATCACTCGAAAAGATATTCAAACATTTGGTCATGCGTGATGCATGATGCATGTGATGCATGATTGATGTGATATTATTATCATTCCAATAACGACATTACATCTAGAGTATCTACATCATAAAGATGCACACATGCACCCACTTATCCTTCCAATAATGACATTGTCTCTACATAGAGTATCTACACCATAAAGTAGATACGCAGACACGCACACACCAGGCACCAGCTGCTCCGCCTTCGAATAATATTATATCTGATAGTAATGAGTCTATGTAGATAGAGCAAGCAGTATCGTATCCTATTGTACAATATTATCTACACAAAGATATGGTAGATACATCATAGTAGTCGTACGCACCACTCGAAAAGATATTCAAAGATTTGGTCATGTGTCATGTGTGATGTGTGATGCATGATGCATGATGCATATGATTGATGTGATATTATTATCATTCCAATAATGACATTACATCTAGGTAGAGTATCTACATAAAGATGCACACATACATGCATCCCCTTATCCTTCCAATAATGACATTGTATCTACATAGAGATAGAGTATCTACTACTACTACATCATAAAGTAGATACACACACGCGCACGCACCAGCGCCTTCCAATATTATATCTGATAGTGATAGTAATGCATCTATTTAGAGCAAATACTAGTAGTATTGCACCTACAATATCCTCCACATAAAGATAGTAGTACGATACTACGTAGCAGTGATAATATAATAGAAGAGGGGATTGCTGTGGTGAGTGGGAGGACATGAGAGGTATTTGCAAGAGGAGAAGAATTGGAGGTGGATTGTTGTGCTGTTACTATCAATTGATTAGCAGCTACATTTAGTTGTGTTGTCATCATCAATTGACTCACAGCGGCATTTGAGGCTCGTCCATGATGAATGTGTTGGGTGTTTGGGTGTTGTTATTTTTGCAAATGTAGCCATTGCATTATTGGTGTGGATATGGAATGCACCAATTAATCAATCCAGGAAAAGGTATTAATGGGATTACGGTTAAGTAGTGCCCGCGTGCGTCCCAATAAAAAATAAGTATCCTACGTACATAGTCACATATGTTGGTGTTTGTACTTATGTATACCCCCGTATGTAAGTAGATAGGTAATTTTTTTTCCACAGCACACGTTGCCAAACGCTAACAAAGTTGCTAGCTTAAAAAATGCTTCAATTACTAACAGAGTACATAGTTCTATTTTTAATGCCAAAAATAATGCAGACCTTTTCTTCAACAGCCAACGCATGGCATCTAACTTAATCTAACTCTCTAGCGCTTGTCACAAGCTTTCGAAATCACTGCCATACATATGAAGAAGAAGTGGAGGTGTGGATTGTTCTGTTGTTGTTGTTGCGCTGGAGGAGGCAATTGCCATGGTGTGATGGTGGAGGATATGGGAGGTATTCCCTGATTCAAGTGATTAGAGGAGGCGCCAGTGGAGTACTTCCAAGTAGAGAAGAAGTGGAAGTGGATTGTTGGGTTGATGTGTTGGAGGAAGCGATTGGTGTGGTGGATAGGAAGATGTGAAGGTATTTAAGAGTGGTTGAGAAGTAGAGGTGGATTGTTGTGTTTTCTCTTTTCACCATCATTTGGCTCATAGCAAAAAAAATGATTTATTGGTGGCACTCCACAAACGCGGCGGCAGTTATTAGCTGTGCTCTTGGGGCTGCAAGTTTTCTTTTTCTGGAAGTTACAAAAAATAAATCATAAAACGAAAATAATTCAATTGTGAATCAATCGTTACTATGCCAACGTGATGCTTCATACTACTTGCATTATCTCTTATATTGTTTGGCGAGTAATAACTGAACTCAAATTATTGTTTGTGATAATTGTTATATTTGCGGTTGTGAGTGATTGACATTGAGATGATTGAACCTTTGTATAATAGAAAAATAAATGGTATGATGAGTGTCCTCTATTGAATTCACTTTTTGTTGAGGTTTGGTGTGTGGAGAACATGAGAAATGAGGTTTGTTTAATTTGTGATCATTTAATTGAAGATCTCGTTGTCTAGTTTTTAAATAGAAGAACAGGTACTATGTTTGATCCTTTTTATTCTGTTGTTCCTGCAACAAGATTATTTTTCATGTCCGAGATCATGTAACATGAAAGTATTCGAAGCAGTAAATTTGGACGATGCTGCGTATTGCTATGGTGTTGTACTAACAAGCATGGGTGGTTGGTTGCATGAGTTAGTTTATCTGATATCAAGATGCTCTGTGAAATTCTTGTATCAGATTTGATCTTATGCTGAAAAGCACTGGTTGCTTGAAACGATTATCTAGTAACGTACTCACACTTTCAGTTATTTTAACAATTTGAATTGAAAGCTGACACATAATATTAATATTGATACAGACAAATAAACATAAACATTGGTGGATGACAAAGAGTAAACCTCCACCAAAAACACCAAAACATTCAGAAAATCAGGGAGTTACCAGCACACATGTATGATTATCCCCAATGCTACCATAATTCTCCTTGCCCAACGATTCCTTTGATGCATGACAGGACTTGCCACTTGCGGAATCTGTTTTCATGCCACTCAACAAAAATCCACTCAACACCTTTTTAATACTCCCTTGGCCATCTTTTTCTCTGGCAAGCTGCTCATCTCTCGCGGCGTCTCTCTTGGATATGGCAGAAGCATGGACACAGCGCATGGTGGCTGCCTCCCAAGACAACAGATATGCAAGATTATCTGGCAAAGGTGACGGTTCATTTGCCAACGCATGCTGTAGTTGTGAAACAAACTCTCGATGATTGCAATACATGAGACAATTGGGGAACTGCTCAAAAAATGTATTGGAGGGATGAAATGGGATAATGACATGCTTTCCCATGGCAATGGCTTCGGCGGTGGTTGTACACAACACTTCCGTCACGCTTGGATTAATGAAAATGGAATAGTCATCCCCCACCAGAGAGGAATGGTCTAGTTTCCCCAAAAAGCTCACTGGAAGGGGTTGTTGTCGACGTCTACTCCAATTTGGCAGACTTGAAAACATTCGATTGTCTCCATTATTATTATCTTTGTTGTCACCCTCGAAGGCACGCTTGATTTCGAGTTCATCTGGACCCGTCCCAAAAATATCAATGTTGAAATAGTCACCAGTACTCTGGCGGAAGTATGATTCCAACTCCAACAACTGATCAAAACCCTTGGCCCAAAGCAGCTTTCCAATAAAATAAGCCCTTTGCCTCTTGCCCTGACTCCCACTATTGATACTACTAGCACACCACGATGACGACGACGACGATAATGACAATTGTCTATTCCTCCTCCTCTGCCCCTCCTTCAAATAAACATTTCGAATCCCATGAACATTCTCCACAACCTCCTTCCCCGGCGCAAATTCCTGCAACACCCCACTCAATTTCACAACCCGATGACAATTCGCCTGCACCACCAAACAATTCACACCGGCCGTGAGAGACGCCGCCAAGAATCCCGCAGGGGCATGATCCCTCACGTAGGCTTTGTAATTGGTGTGAACGACTCCAATGACGTGACAGAATTTGGTGGTCCAGGAGGGAGATCCGGGGGCGCGATACCAGTTTAGGTGTTCGGGTTCTTCGAGGATGCATACGTCGGTGGGATGGTTGGGGATGGAGTCGCAAATGTCTCCGAGGGCGAATATGGAGTTGGCGAATTTGTGATATCTTGCTGGATAGAATCTGCGGTTGATGATGGGTTATTGGTGGTGTCATTAGAGTAGCGAAATGGTCGAGTAATAAGTAGTAAACGATAGAGTAACCACAAGAGTAACAAAATAATAGTTTGGGTGAGAAATAATTTCAAATGCAGAGAAAGAGACCCATGGAATCCAGAGAATGTCACAAACAAAAGGCGCCAAAATTCATGCAAGAAAATGCCTCCACAAATTCTGAAAAAACAAACAAACAATGGCAATAAAGACAGGAATATTTCGCATAAAACATCTGCACTTACAAAATGTTCAACTCGTTCGCCTCCAAAGGCATGTCTGCTTCCTCCTTCAGCCATGTTCGTATATACCGCTCTTGCTCCTTTTGCGATGCAAATGGCACACCACCACCACCACCACCAACATCATGACCGCCATTACCATTATCATCACCACTTCCGTACAACATGATTCGATCCTGCAAATCTTCCAACCATGGAATCACCAAAGTAACTTGTCCCTCCTTTACTAATTGTTCTTCATTCCCATCCATTGCATTCATTGCGATAATGCCATTCTCGTCATTTTTGCCATTTTCAGAGAGCAGCCGACGTGGCACCACTCCAACACTGATAACACCATCACCACCATCATTCATAATACTATCATTAGCAACATCATCACCATCATCAACACCATCAGTCATAACATCAATAGCAGCAGTTGCAATACCCTCCTCCGGAAAGAGCAAGACACATTCCTCGTCGCTCGTCCCCAAAGGAGAGACGTTATCGTTCAAATGATGAATCAAATCATCATCATGATGATGATTATGTAGGAGTAATTCTTCCGAGAAGGAAAAGCAGGAATAGTCGAGGGAGGAGCAGGTGGAGGAGAGGGACGTGTCCATTTTATCTTCCAATTGATTTTGATTTGATTGCTGTTTGTATTGCTGTTCGTATTGTTGCTTTTCGTATTGCTGGTGTTCTTCATTTTGTTGTTGTTGCTGTTGCTGTTGCTGTTGTTGCTGCATCANCATCATCATCATCGTCATCATCAATTCTCGATTCCTCCGAAGCAAATACCCCGCCCTCAACAATGGATTGATGCTCGTTCCCGTCATCCACGGCAAGGCTGCCGTTGTGACCACGTGGTAGTTTCGCGGTCGGTGGAGGTCGGATGCGGGGGTTGCGTCGTTTGGTTGGGTGTACGTGTTACTGTTGTTGTTAGTAGTAGTGTTGTTGGTAGTGTTGTTGGTGGTAGTGTTGTTGTTGTTGGTAGTGTTGTTGGTGCCAGCAGAGGGGGGAGATAGGAGGGAGCATCTTGATGATGATGATGATGTATTTTTCATATTCTCGTTATTCTCATTGTCATTCTCGTTGCTGCTGCTGTTTGTGGTGGTGGCAGTGGTGCCAGAGGAGAAGGAATCTCCCTTGGCATGCCTCACACCATTCAAGGCATTCATGGTAGCAGTAGCAGTGGCGGAAGTGGAAGAAGATTTCACCAGAGATTTGAAGGAGCCGCACGAATCCAACGAAAACAACAAATTCTGACCGCTCTTCCTTCTTCTTCTTCTTCTTCTCGATGAATACTCCTCATAATATTGTTGGTTGGAAATGGTGCTGTTGGAAATGGCGCATGGATTGTTCAGAGATGAAGCGGAAGAGGAGGAGGGTCTGACACAGTCGAATAATCCTCCTTGTTGCGGATGGCCAGTTTCGTCATCGTTGCCAATGCCATTGTCGTTGTCACGATGGGCGGCCGCTGTGGTGGATCCGATGCCGGGAATCCCTCTCGAGTTGTCTGCTGCCGCAATCACCGTGGAGCTAGTTGCTGTTGTTGCTGCTGTTACTGTTGTAGCTGTAGCTGTAGCTGTAGCTGTAGCTGTAGTTGTTGTGGTGCCACGGTAGTGTTGTCGCGCAGTGGAGACCGCCGACGAAGTGCAAGACGATGACGACACGGAAGACAACGACAATGACATGATGGAAGAAGAAGCTTCCATCGTGGTGCTGCCATACGAGGAATCGCTGCTCGAAATGACGGACGGGGGATTATTCACGGCATGAATGTTGTTGTCTTGGTTGTCCTCGTTGTCGTCTTGGCTGTCATCGTTATCGTCGTTATCGTCGTCATCCAACATTATTGGAAGAAAGGCATCTCGTCGCTCTCCATGATAGAGCGGCGAAGAGGAGGCGTGATTGCCCATTCTTTTTGAATATTCTTGTTCGGTCAGTGGTGGATGTAATTATTGCAATGGGGGGGCGGCGCTGCCTTTTGGGCTATACTATGGTGTGATGGTTATTACTATCTATCTATCTGTGTTGGTTTATCTTCCATCATGGCATGGCTTTCATTCCATGGATGGTCGTGCCATGGTGCATCTCTCTCGAAAGGAAATTAATGTTGATGATTCTGGCAATGCCATGTAGTAGATATGTGTGGTGTGTGCCGCAGCGCACCTTATTTTAGAGTAGAAGATTCTCAAAGATGGTCATTTTTTTGATTCATCGCATGATAAAAACGTATGTTACTACTCCTACATACAGTATGAATTCCAGCATACCTGTACGTACAAACCACAGAATTCGAATAAAAAAAAATGATTCTTATTCCATATTAAAACCAGATATGGTAGCTACCACATGGGAATAAATATGTAATTGAATCTAGATTCTTTTATTACGGCCCCTTTCAAATTTTGATGGGGAAATAAGATTCCAAAATCGAGATATCGTACGTATGATTGCGTTGGGACCAAAATTCCAGATTCCATTCCTGATGTGTGTCATCATCTATCATCGCATTCATTCCCTCACGGCATCACAACTCACAACATCACATCATCATCACATACTATTGTACATTTAATTCAACCATCAGCCACCAACAAATAAATGCATGTCACATATTGATCATGATCAAGTTCAGTGATCTGCATTGAAGTGGCAATCAGACGAATGAATGTTTTAATTATCTCTTCATTGTCTCATAATTTCCAAATGTGTTTTGGCTGCTCAGTAGAGTGGTTTTAGCACCTTATTTTGGAGCACTTTTCGATTGCATCGCACCAATACAACGATTTCAAATTCTAAATCACGCCAGCAACTTGAAGATTACATTTTTTGAATCGATGCAATAAATGCCGATGCAATCAAAAATCTCTTCGAAAAGACAACATTGCATCGGAAAACATGGATTTTGCGATGCAATGCCAATGCAATTCTTTTATGTACCATAAGATATAGTAAT
>JALLAR010001063.1:0-18021 GCA_036939335.1 Conticribra guillardii
TCGAAGTCGAAAGGTTGAGGTATACGCGTACGAAATGACAAAAACGATACACGTATCAATACGCGTAGTTATTACATATATCAACATACAAAAGTGGGGCCATGGAACGTCTCAACTGGGGCCATATCGTACAACGTCTGATGCCTGTTAAACATACAGACAAAAGAACCACACAAAGTGCAAATTGTACAATATGGCGCGCCATTTTTTCAGGCATCTTGACGAAGGAATCAACAAAAAATATTGAAGAGTTAGGAGTAGATGATAGTAACGAAATAATGTGCTCGTTCATTAGCAGGTTTTTTTATCCACAAATCAGCACCCCATAACCCCCACCAAGACAAAGGACCATGGCAGACGCGGCACTCACACCACCACCAGCAATATCCGCCACACCCTGGGTGGAACGCTATCGTCCCAAGTCACTGCAAGATGTATCCCATCAAAGTGAAATTGTCGCCACGTTGAAAAATGCAGTGGAGACGAATCGTCTTCCGCACTTACTTTTTTATGGACCTCCGGGGACTGGTGCGTAATTTTTTATTTGCCATCGTTATTGTATGCTGGCATGATCTATATTTTGATTGCCATCTTTAGTTTGCTGTTGTAATGCTCTGTATGATTTGTTGTTAGTGAATTGATTACTTGTTGTTATGTGCGTGCACAGCATGTATATATACTGTTTCTTTCTGGATAGTCTCTCTCATGAATTGAATCTACTTTCTCCATCCTCCGTCACGTCACGACACGACACCAATCAACAACACCACCCGCATCATCATGAACAACAATAATGCACCTCACTAACATAACAGGAAAGACATCCGTAGCCCTAGCACTCTGCAAAGAACTATTCGACCCCAGCCAAATCCGCCGTCGCGTCCTCGAATTAAACGCCAGTGACGAACGCGGCATCAGCGTCGTGCGAGACAAAATCAAACACTTTGCCAGTTTGGCCATCGGAACCAACACCAATGCTGCATCTTCCAAATCATCCAAAAAAGGATTCTTCACCAAAGGCGGCGCCGCAAACGCACCAGAGTCCACATCCACCGACAACAGCATGGACGTCGATTCCACCAGCACCAAAAAATATCCCAATCCCCCCTACAAAATCATCATTCTCGACGAAGCCGACACCGTCACCCGCGACGCCCAAGCGGCACTCCGCCGTGTCATTGAAGCATATTCCAAAGTCACGCGCTTCATCCTCATTTGCAATTACGTCACGCGCATCATCGAACCGCTTGCGTCTCGATGTGCCAAATTCCGTTTTCAGCCATTGCCCGTGCATAGTATGAAGGAGCGGATATTGTACATTGCCAGAGAGGAGGAGTGCAAATTCGAGAAGGGGAGGGAGGAGGAGGTGGTGAATGAGATTCTGACATTGAGTCAGGGGGATATGAGGAGGGCGGTGACGATGATGCAGTCGGCGCATTCGTTATCGAGTGGGGTCGGGGAGGGAGTTATTATGAAGGAGTCGATTGCGGAGATGGCGGGATTGCCTCCTCCTGTCATGATTGATCAATTGATTGAGACTTTACAAACGAAAACGTTTGATCAAATGAAGACAATGGTGTTGGATATTGTGTTGGAAGGATATTCGGTGGAATATGTTTTGAGTGCGCTCATGGCGAAGATTATTGTAATGGAGGGTGTGGACGATGAAGCCAAGGCGAAAATTGCGATTCAAGTGGCTCAATCGGATAAGAATTTGATTGACGGTTCGGATGAGACTTTGCAACTTTTGACCGTTTGCTCTTTGGCACTGGAGTGTTTGAAGAAAAGGAACTAATGATTGGCACAGGAAATCATCGAGACGGCTTTGGTACATTCATAATAATTCACTACTGGCAAATTCCATCACTTTACATTATCAATTACAGAATCTAAAACAATTTAATTCTGTGGAAGCCGTCTTTTCTGAAAAGACCATGTGACACACTATGTCTCAGTCTTCGTACCAACCCTTCCCTAACTAATAATGACACTTTCAAACACTGGTACGAAATATTTAATATTGATGAACGCATCTGGCCCTCCATGAATCTCAAACGCCTCCAACGTTTCCATGATCAACTCGCCCAAATTCCCTCGCTTCTGTTGCCCATAATCAATGCCATCTCCCAAATTATCATTCTTGCGAATAAAAATGTTGAGCACTGGCAAAATCTGTCGATAATAAGGCACCAACGCTTGTCCCACAAGGTTCTGTTCATGATCGCACTTGACAAGCGCTTGAAGAACCTTCAACACCTTCGCAATCACCGATCGATCTCGAGTATTCAATGCAGTTTTAATCGGAATGATGAGTTGTGGAATTACAGGGACGATTTTGCTCGAGCCAACTTGCATCATATCATAGACCCCTTGTTCTGATAAGAACGCGTATGGCATTTCCACCTCGCGAAGTCCATCAAAGAAAATTGGCAAGTAGTGATGGAAATCGAGTTTTTCGATTGCCACCTTCCATGCAATTCGATTGTGAACACCGCCATGTTCAATTTGAACGGGAAGATCGCCTCGCTCATAAAATCGACGAAATTCAGTATTGGGCGGATTGGGACGTTCCATGAAGGCGGGAAAATCGGACTTGTTCTTCCCTCCGTTGCGTTGTTGTAGTTTGATGGGAGTTACATTTTCATCCGGGAATTCGGGCGGCGTCTCATCTTTGGTTGGTGGGCGGAGCGTTCCACCTGGTCCTGTTCCCTTTCGCATGAATCGGTCAGGAGTTTTCTTTCCAGTTGTTTTGCTGAAGGAGAAGGCGCTTACATCAAGAGATTTCTTTGGCAGGGCTTCATGGCCTCCTGGTCGTACCTTTGGATTTTGTCGGAATAAATTGGCGCAGCGATGCACTCAGACCGGCGCTAATAGATAAGCAATATCACGAGAAGAGAATGAAGCGATACGATTGATATACTCACCTTGATATGTCTAGAATTTGTCGCGTCGAAGCATGAGCCTGTTTCCACAAACGTTGGCTGCTTTTGCCGCATCCTTAAGTCCGACATTTTCTATGGTTGGAACAAATTGACCGTGCAACCAGTTAGATAGTTTATTCTCCGTTCGCTCAGTCCTATCTACAATCACGTTAACTGATGATTATCGTAGGTTGGGTTCTTCTCACCATTTCCAAACAAATTTAGCCATTGTATCCTCTTATGTCCGTCAAATTAATACCTCTACATCAACTGACGTAGGTTTAGTTGAGTTTATGTATTCGAACTAAAAAACTTCGTATTAAAAAAACTTTGTATTAAACTTCTTCATTTAAAACTAAGATTCGCCACCGACAGCGTTGTAGTCAAAAGTCACACCTAACTTTTCTATTTATTGTGCTTGCGTCCAAATTACAATTCACTCCATTGATAAAACACTCTCACTAGTAAGGGCAATGTCCATAGTAGACAGGGAATGGAACCACATCTCTTACAGACTGCACACCACAAACAAGCATACACAATCGATCGAATCCCATTCCCCATCCGCCATGAGGACAAGATCCACTTTTGCGCAAATCCAAAAACCACTGAATGGGACTCACATCCATCCCCCGTCGCTGAACCTCCTCATCCAACTTTTCGAATCTCCACTCACGCATAGATCCACCAAACAATTCTCCAACTCGTGGACACAAGAGATCGAAGGATAGACATTCTCCACTTCCATCATCGGTTTGCGCCATGTAGAATGATTTGATCTTAAGTGGCCAATGGGTCACAAAGACAAAGGCTCCAAATTCCTTTCCACTCTTGATATATTCCGCCCTCTGATCCTCCGGCACGGCCATATAACCAAAGTACTGAACAAGAATTTTCTCATGCTCCGATCCCAAATCGTCTTCAAATCCAGGAAATTCCTTCACCTTCACCCTCTTGAGCTTTCCGTCGTCACCGGGAATCTGCGCCTTTTCTTTCACCAATTTCTGAATCAATTCAATCGCATCACGGTGCTTGATCCTCACGAAAGGACGATCGACACACTCCCTTAAGAGAGTGCGAGTGGGTTTCATATCTGTGGGTGCCATTCGCGATTCCAAGAACTCAAAGTCATCGGCACATCTGTCCATGGCATAGGTGATGACGTACTTCACAAAGCGTTCCGATTGAGAAATGAGTTGATCGAGCGAAAGGAACGCCCCCTCGTACTCCACATGGGTAAACTCAGCAAGATGCTTGGCCGTATCGGATTTTTCTGCCCGGAATGACTTTTGACACGTGTAAACCTGACGAAAGCCACAAATGGACGCCTCCAAGGGAAGCTGAGACGACACCGTCAATCCAACCTTAAGATCATTTCCCTCGGCATCCTTCGAAAACATGAGGGGCGAGACGGCAAATGTTTCTCCAGCTCCCTCGCAATCACTGACTGTCATGATGTTGGGATCGGTAAGTTGAACGTCCTCCTGGTCCATGAATAGATGCACCGCCATGTCCAACTTGGATCGAATACGAAATACACTCTGCGAAGCCTGGGCACGGAACCTATAAAAGGGAAGGTTCCGAAGGGATGTCATTTTCTTCTCCGTACCCTTTTGGAGTGGGTATCCAATCGGATCGTAAACACGGCCAATGACACGGAGGCGCGAAGCCTTGAATTCAAAGTCTTGGGTGGCCGAGGGAGGGGAGAGGACGATGGTCCCTTCCACGACGACGGCGCATCCGATGGACAAAAATTCGGCTTGCGATAATTGTTCAAAGGTCAACGCCTTGTATTGGCGTTCGTCCTGAGATTTCGCCTCCTCGCCAACAGCATCGTCGTCGGTGCCCTTAAAGTCTGCTTGGTCAGCAAGACAGTTGAGCGATCCGACCTTGGTGCCATCATAGAGATCAATGAATACAATTGACCCACCGCCTCCGACGCGGGTACGACGAACCCACCCGTAGAATTGTGTGGTCTTGTCGGCAATGAGAGATTTGTCTTGGTCGTGAAGACGGGCGAGTTCGATGAAGGATTTTGGTTCGAGGGTCATGGTTGTTACAGTTGGTCCAGGTAAGAATTTTATTTTATATGTATTAAATAATAACGGAAAATAAAATAACAACAATGCACATACGCTAGAGGTAGTACTACTACACTATGGTACTACAGGCTACTACAACATCAAAGGTGCAGATCACTTACTGTTCTCGCATGGAGGACAGACGTACGTAGGTGGCGCAGCCTCCTATGCTCTCCATCCATCCTATGGTCCACGAAAACATGCCCCTCACTAATTTAACTCTAGGGAAGCATGAAATGAGGAGGTGAATGATATGAGGAGGTGAAGTAAGGAAGGAATTGAATAAGAGGTTTGTGAAAGGATTAAAATAATAGCGAGGAGACATAAAAAACATTTCTATTCAATATTAAAGAGCAATATAGAAATTAAAAGCAGAAAGAAATGCGAAGATTTTAATTTAAATAAAATGAAGGAGATATTGAAGCCAATGGATACAAAGTTTTCTGGTGATATCAATTAATGAGTATTACTGATGTAAAAATATGTTGGGGTTATGCTAGGGGGGTTCTCAATTCTTTGTCTTTTGGGGGAGAGATCCTCTGTTTAGTGTGCAAGCACACTAAACAGGACTCTCGCATCGCACATGTCACGTGATCACTTGAAAAATTAATCATGTTAGTGCATTCACATATTTTATTGAGATCAGATATTATTAAAGTATATTTATAATTGACAATATTGGATGGCAATTATATAAATTTAAAGTACAGATGACTCTGTGTAATGTGTGAATTGATACTTGCACAGACTTGTTCGTTGTTTCTACTTTTGCTTTTGTTTTCGGAGGGAAGACATTTATTTTAGCATTCTATTTTGTGTGGTGTTTTTTTATTTCATTTTAATTACTGTGTACCATATGTAAATTTTAGGACTGTATGTTTTATATTTATATCCCTGATTATCAAATTTTGAATTCTAGTTGTGTATTTTTTTCTAAATATTTCACGTGCACTTGTGTGATGCATATTAATTTATGCAACAATTGTAGGTATATTTAATGATTTCAATTCTGCGAATAATATTTAGTTGCTCCAAAGTTGGATGAGAGTAGATGTGTGTATTTTTATGAGTAGTTCACTAAATAATATTAAAATATTGTACCCAATAGTACCGTGATCTTGAATCTTATCCCTCTTTTGATTAGAACCCCAACAACAGAACCAAATAGTTTTGCAAAGTTCTGCGAGGTGCGAGGTCTGAAAAATCAATAAATAACTCATATTATGAAAAATGAAAACCCCAGGAGCGTGCGTGCTCGCGTATCGTATCGTATTGTACACACGTGCGAGCGAGATGTTGTTTTGAAAATAATAATATGAGAAGCCATATATTTTTACGTTGCTTCGTATCCCACTCCAATCACATAAAGAAACAATCTTATCCAAACAAAAACCATCTTCTATCTGCAAAGATCGACACGATACCATTATTTGGTTAGTAGTGCTAAAAGTAGTAATATGTACTCCTAAGTCATGGTGTCAGAATATGAAAATCATTATGAGATATGAGAATGGGGGAAAGTGGGATTGGTAGAATATGGTATGATATTATGATGCAGACACATCATGGAAATTCCATCCTCGATTCAGCAATTGCCCACTCTTAAGTACGGGGAGAGTTACACCCTTATTCGTTGACCACGCACAGTTACCCAGGGAGCCAGGGAGCCAGGTAGACACAGACATCGATTTGTCCCCAGAAGCGGTCTTGCAGTGCTCATCTAACGCAACGATCTCGGTAAGTTAGAGTTTTGGTTGTATAGCGCTCCGGGTCCCTCCCCGTTTGCTTGGGTTCGTTGGTGCCAAGAGAGATAGGGCTTCAAGGTGGTTTAACAAGCATTTTTTTACTAAATGACGTGGAACCCAAAAACCTCTAAAACCACAAAACACCCGTTTCTCTCCCGCCATTTTAGATTGGTGATTGGTGATTGGTGGTCTTGCAGTGCTCATCTAATGCAACGATCTCGGTAAGTTAGAGTTTTGGTTTCATAGCGCTCCGGGTCCCTCCCCGTTCGCTTGGGTTTGTTGGTGCCAAGAGAGATAGGGATGCAAGGCAGTTTAACTAGGTAGAGAGAGAGAGTATGCCAACGTTTAACTAGTTTACCATGTGACCTATTCACATAGATAATTACCTACATTTAACCTTACGTTGTCGTCTACTGTTCAAAAGCAGAAATTATTCATGTGTGACAAAAGTTGAAGGTTCTGCATTTCTTCGTGCCAGCAAGATTTCCTTGTAGTGCTGGCGGCGAGCTATTGCACTTGGACTGAGTTCACCGTTTCTGGGAGCAGAACAAATCATCGTCCCATATTTCTGTTCATGGGGACTTGTATTACTACAATCTTCCCCCTTGAAATACTCTTCATTTCGTTGAATTTCATCTTCCAAATTGTATGCATCCTCCTCCTCCTCTTTAATCATGAATGTGTTATACAAATACTCATTATTTCTGCTATAGAATGGTTCCAAGTTGGAAACATTACCAATTGAGCTAACATCTTGAGAGCGTTCCTCGTTCAATCTTTCATCAAACTGCAGCTCTCTTCGGTCAGGCAAATTTGAGAGGAAAACATGATGATCCATCACACAATCTTCTTGAAGTCTTGATTCAAGTTTCATCAACTGCCGCCGAATATCGTCTGCCGAATCGTCGTATTTATAAATACTTTCTTCGGCCTCTCCCCGGGTTGGTGAAGGATCCCTGCTTGGACTAGACCTTTGATTTCTATGAGAGACAACTGGAACATATTCATCCTCATCTACACTATTGGTGGAAGGCGGGTCTCTGCCTCTTGTTGGAGGGTCAACGCGTGCGCAGGCTGGTTCTCGTTTCTCGTGGAAGATTGACTCTATTCCCTCATGACTTGCCGGTTCCTTTTTCTCACGATGTATTTCTTCCTTTTCTGTTGCAATCACTTCTTTGGCCACTTCTTTAGCAACTTCTTCGGCAACTTCTTCAATCTCAATTGTGCTATCATTCGATGAGAAAGATGTATCTGACGGAACAGATGTCTCAAACAACAACTTGAACGATTCCAAAGCCTTGTCAGAGACATTACATCTCCGAAGTTTTGTCAGAAGATCATCATCTTGCTGGACAATATCATCAATATGGCTCGCTGGAACCTTTGGCGTGTTGGACGTGGAGGGTCCTCGTTTCGACTTTTCATTTTTTAGCGAAAACTTGGCTATCAATTTAGAGAGAACTACTTTTGCATCATCTTCTTTCTTGGCAGCATTACTACGGACTCGAGACTCTTTTTTGTCTTTTTTTGCTACACTGCTTGCAACAAATATTTCTGCTGGAAATTGATGGCCACCGGGGGACTGCAAAGTTTTGCTGTGCTGCCCACTTTCTGTAATTTTAATCTTTTTTTCGCTCATTTTCCTACCGTTAGCTTCAAGATGCACCTCCGGCGTCACCTCTGCAATAATGGCTTGTTCCTGCTTTTGTGCTGGATTCATCTCATATGCAATAATGCTATTTTCCAGTTCAAAGTAGGACACCTTTTGCATGCCTCCGGCAACTGCGCAGAAAGAGCACTTGTTTCCTTGCTGCGGACTGTCCTCTGCAATATCCATGCCACATGCTTCACAGCGAGGACCTGCCGTACTCTCGCCAGCTGATTCATAATCATCGCCTGCGTAGCCGGAGTTGTGCTCGGCCGGGTCAACATTTGACTCCTCCTCGTCATGCTCATAACTATTCTCCGATCCGGCACTCTCTCCGTCACTCACTCCAGCGCTCTCTGCGTTGCTCTCTACGTCGCTCTCTTCGTATTCTTCGTATTCGTCATATTCTTCGTATTCTTCGCATTCTTCGTCGCTGCGGCTTTCATTAGCATCATCATCGTCATCATCACTGACTTCACTAATCTTTGCATGAATCTCTGCATGCCGGACAAACTTTCGCTCAAAAGTTTCATTATCCTCTTCTTCGATGGAATAAATTTCTGGACACACCACACACACGCCACGCCCTCTAGTGATGCTACTTGTATCTTTCACCATGAGAGGCATGAGACAGCGTGTGCATTTTTCTCCGTGGCCCTTTAGCGAATAACCGTCGATCAATTTGGTGGATATGGCTTTCTTGGCTCTTTGTTGGAGGATGGGATCTCGGCCATGCTTGATGGATCGTCGAACGCTGCTGCTGACGCTGGTGATTCCTGTGGTTATGGTGGAATTGTCGTCGAATACCATTGCGCTGTCTTGCGAGACGGAAGTTACTGATGTCGCCGTTGATGTAAATTCATTCATTGTAATAGATGTTGCTTTAGTTGAATTGTTTTCGGTGTTTGAGCCAGGTCGCCTTCCTCAAAATTATTAACACATCGTAAGAGTTTGGAATTCTTTGCCAATGATGGTTGCGGAGTTCACTGTTGTTGAATGTTCATCAACAATAATATCATAGTATCACTGCCATGCCTCTCTCTAGACCTAGAAAGAGTAGTGTACCCCTTTTCTGCTTTGTGCGGGTGTACTAGAGTAGTGTACTACTAGATACATGCATGGTGGTGGGTTCTACTATGGTACAATCAAATCAGAGTGAGGAGGGCCGGCAGTGTCAAAGATTGTTTTTGTAATTAGAGTTTTAATTCCCAACGGTTAATTCAACGGATATCCACGGGGATATCCATTTCGTGCCGCTTGCCGCTTGCTTTTCTGTTCTTGCTGCTGGGCTGCTTGCTGCTTGCTTGCTGCTTCAAAGAAGTGCTTTTAATACGGAGTAATAATTAATACTTCGTGATACTAACGGATAGTGTAACGGATAACGTCCCAATTTAACCGTTGAAAATGGCCGTACGTGGTTTTGTACCAGGCGCTTTATGTCATGAGAAACGTCGAGGAAAAGATACCAAAATATTGTAACATCTTTTTCAATGTGATGAGATCCTCGATGATCGATTGCCTGCATGCGACTGCGACGCGCTGCGACACAAGACACAAGTCGCTGAAAACAACTCCAATCAAAGTATCACAATAATATTTGTGATTAATCCTTCACATCTCTTCCCACAATCATCTACCAGTATGATAGTCTAACATTAATAGGGAGCAAAAACACCATCACCAGGCACAAAGATTGAGTTTGGCCCAAAGAACCTCTGTGTGCACAAAAAAGAGTCAACAAACAACCAAACGATCGTCAACTCAAGCTTTTTACAATATGAGAAGCGCACATGGCGTGCTAAACATGATTTGCCTGCCTTCCATCAGCTTGAAATGGTCGGATGGCAACCACTCAAAGATGGGCTATGAGAGTGAAGAAACTATCAGCCGCGGTGAAGGCCTCGAATATGAAGCATCTACGTATGAGCTCATGCGTATGATGATGCAGGATGAATATTTAAATGCAGAATCGAGGGCAGTACCAAAGCCAGATCCAGAGCCTGGACCAGAGGCCGAACCAGAGGCGGAATCAAATGCCGAACCAGAGGCTAATCCAGAGGTGGAACCAGAGGTGGAACCACAGGCCGAACGACAGGCCGAACCACATGCCGAGCCAGAGGCTGAAGTAAAGGCCGACGCTGACGATGATGACAACGAAACGACAACATCCACGTCTACGTTTCGTGATATAGAAAAGAGCCCTCCTGCCAACGGAATGACATATTATGACCCCGACAAGGATTTTGTGTGTGCTGCCATGGAGGCTGCAATTTCAGCGACATCTAAACTTGCTGGCTGGATGGTCTGGCAATCCAGCTCTCCAACGATGCCCGGTGCAGGAGACCAATTAGTAATTCCTCCTTCAACCTCAATTGCGATCGCTCCGCAGTCTTTGCAAGAATCAGAGATTTCTGGTGCAAGAGATCAATCATTGCCTCCATCGAATGAGATTGATTCATCGTCTTTGCAAGAATCATTAATTGCAGATGCAGGAAGTGAACCATTACCTTCTTCGAATTCCTTAGCGATTGATCCAATATCATTAAAAGAATCTTTTAGAGCCAAAGAAACTACCCACAAACAAACATTGAAGGAATCGATCACTGAGCAAATCCTTGTTAGTCTTGGGTTCAAAATGGCTACTCAGGCCACAGTCGCGGGGCCTACTGAAGACCCAAATCAGGGAAAATGTCAAAAAAGTCCGACTGAAGCTCCTGCGGTACAAGAAAGCGAGAGTGATGGGGCAATTAATGGGTCTTTTCGATTTGTCACAGATGAAGAAGAAACAACGAGTGGAAACGAGAGTTTCCCGGTGATGGAAGAGTTAGAAAAAGTTCATGACAATGTTGAATCAATGAACGAGAACGAAAGACTTGCAGTGACGATGGACTTGGAACAGCTCATGAACAATGATGAACGAGAACGCATTGCTATTCGAGACTCTTGGAGCAAAACCGACAGCAACAGTCTTTTGGACAATGAGAATGATGATTTTACAATGAAGTGGGATGAATGCAAAGATGAATACGATGCAGTCAAACATCGAGACGATTCAAAGAATGCTGAAGTAATGAAAGCAATGGTGATCAAATGTTTGATTCGTAATCAATATGTCTCGAAGACTCAAGACCGCAAAGGTGGTGTCAGCAACAAGCGCCAACCAAATTCTGAGAGCTCCCAGCTCGATCAAGAATCGCAAATGAATCTGCGAAGAGACCCTTCCACGCAAAGTGATGCGGCTGACAAAGTGGAAGCCTCTCGCGATCCGCCTGAAACGGGCAGATCCGACCATAGTGTGTCAGGGTCGCACACCACCACTCCTCGACAGATACGAAGAAATGTGTTCCCAAGGCCGGAAATGTCACGTACAAATTGGGCACAACCTTCGATGCATTCCCCTTCGGCGCATCGAAGCAACGCACGAGTTGCTCCAGCACAGACAGTACCAAGTCAATTAGCATTTGATCAACAGAGAGCAAATGCCCTATTCTCCAGGTTTTCTCCATCGGTACATGGCAGCACTCCGATTCCGGCTCAGGTGGTGCAAAGTCAATTTGATCAAAAGAAGGCGAAGGAGATCCTCAATGGATCAGCTTTGATGAGGCGTCGTCATTATAAGGAGTTATTGATGAAACAAAAGGCTAATCAGAACTTTGCCACTGAATAGTTCCTCATTTGAAAGACGATCTTTGTGGTTTGATGTGTCAGCGAAGACGAATGTTCATGAAGGATAGTTTCTATGATATTATGAGGCTGGTTTTGGTAGATGCTGAAGGAATGGAGAAACAAAGTCAGGGTCCTCCTTTCTAAAAAAAAACTGCAAAAAATGATCCGATGTGATAATGATGGACAAAGTATTCGTGTAGTATTACTCCTAATTTTCGTTTGGTTTTGTTCAAAATATATCTGGTAGGTCTGAGTTGATGAATAAAGTGAAGCAAAGTTTAAATGTTAAAAATTATTTATGTGTTACGATACGTACAAGCAATTGAGAAATGATCGACAATATGATATGCAGCAGTCAAATGTAGAGAAGTCATGTAGTAAATGTATTATTTGAATTCATTTGAGTTTCACCAGATCATATTATCATATGTAGATTTTTCTGTTAAACAAAGAAAGTGCAAGTGTTTCAAAAAGACCATTTAAATCATCAATATGTAATTCTACCGCAATCACGGTCTGAATCAAAAGTAGAGATCTAAAACATTCCAAACAATCATTACTTCTTTATTGAATACTTCTGATAATTGAATTATTTTATGAGATTTTTAAGCCAATCAATTTTCATCCTTGCGGATTTTTATTGTTGCAAATTGACCGCTTGCTGTCAATTATTCGTATCCCATCAGCTGCAATCCCACTGTATTAGAATGATGATTAGGACGAATGATTAGAATTATGATGAAGGAATGAAGGTGAGATTTAAAAAGAAATATCATAAAATGCAATAATTTCAATCATAATTCTAATCATAACCATGATATTACATGATAGCATACATCACATCACATAGCACATAGCACACAGTGTATCATCAAACTCACCAGTCCGAGTCCTCGGCCCATCCAAATCCACCAACAAAACACTCTGCCACTGCCCAATCACCATCTCCCCATCCACAACAGGAATACATTCCGAACTCCCCAAGGTCATGGAAATCAAATGAGAATGCGCATTAATGGGTTCCTGGTCTCTCCACTTTTGCAAATTGACTGGGTCATCAATATCCCATCCATTTTCACGGCATCGCTGTGCTTCCTCCTCTCCATCGGGACGTTGATCGATATCATTATGCAAATACCTCACTCCCTCGATTCGTTTTTCACTCGAAGATCGTTCATCGGGAGGACATATTTTTAAAAAGAACTCTTCCACGTCCTGAGCCAGACGCGATTCTCGTTCGTTGATTGTAATGGCGGTGGTGGTGTGGCGTGAAATGACGTGGATGGCACCATTTCTCATACCGCTTTGGGCGAGAAAGGATTTTAATTCAGGTGTCAAATCTTCTACACTCACTGCTTGCTGGGGTGAATCACCGGCGTTCATTCCTGACGGTTGGACTGTGACAGTTTTATAAGTGCAAATTGGCTTGCCTAGATGAGGTTCCGATGGTGTGGATGCAGCATCGTAGAAGTGCGATGGACGACGGTTGAATTTACCTCCAACGCGATGTTGGCCCCATGGTGATAGTAAGGGCGCAATGTTGAATGCCGTTGGAATTGATGTGGCTATGGGGCGCAATTGGCTCTCACTTTTTGCAGTGGTGAGAGCGCTGATTAATGTTACGATCGGGAGGAACGAAACCATTGTCACATGAAAAAATATCAATAGAAAATATCGTAGAAATTGTGCATCAAAGAATAGAAAATTAAGTTGTCAGTTGTCAGATGTCAACAATCAACAGTCTGTCCATCTCCCAAAGATTGTTTGATCCAGGCAGAATCAGAAGATATGTAGGTAGTACTCTACTATGGTGTAGTAGGAGTAGTGCATTGGCGTTGTATTGCCTCTATTGCTGTTATTCGTCATAAATAATACACCTATGTACGTATGTGAAATGTACTAAGTACATGAGTTAATAGAGATAATAATAATATACAAAATTAATATAATTATGTAGGAGTATTCATTTAATTACTCATATACAGCTGCGTACATGAACATTTTCAATCCAACGCCTGGACTAAAATTCAAATATTTTGACGCCACTAAAATTGATGCATAACACAACATATGTATGATGTGAGAGTTTTTATTCTGCCTACTAGAGTACTCTGGTAGCTTCTGTTAGTATGGTACGCTACCTCGCTATGGACTCTGGATAGATATGATAATATTATTGTGCGGGAGACGAAAAAATAATGACATGCCGATGATGTGAGTGATGTTATCGGTAAAGCTACTAGTAGCTACTTCTTTATCATCACATTAATATTGCTGAGAGAATTATCAATTTAGAATGAGATAGGGACCAAACTTTGCAATGCACCTGCTCCCCGAGAAAGAAAACAATTCAGAGACTTTGATTATTGTGTTGTGAAGAAGCTTTGAAGTGTGCATAGATGCGTAGAGACAAAGTCGTAGCCAAGAAACACAACCAAAGACGAATACCTCGAAGCAATCGAGATCAAGTTGATTCTTCGCTTATAGATAACATCGACCTCGGCATTGCATTCCCTGGTACAATAATACAATCAAAGATATTCACAATGGCGAATTCGAGAGGTCCCTTTATGATTTTGGTCGCCATACTGGCGCTTACTACCCAAATAGATGCCGCTCGAGAAAGCAACAACATTGGACACTACGCAGCGAAGAAATTGAGCAATGCCAACGCTAGGAATTTAAATAGACAGCTTTCCAAATCTGGCAAGTCGGGCGTGAGCCATGTCAGCAGTGGTGGCAAGAGCGGCAAGATTGAAGCATCGGGAAAGGCCGACAAGGAGCACCCTGTCGCCGAGGAGGTTGGATCGAAAGTTGGAAAGGAGCCCGCTAATGGTGTCGCTTCCAAAGTCGGAAAAGAAGATGACGACGATGACGACGATCACATGACGGAATCAGNCCGCTAATGGTGTCGCTTCCAAAGTCGGAAAAGAAGATGACGACGATGACGACGACGACGATCACATGACGGAATCAGACGCAGGCGATGACGGCTACACTTGGAGTGATGATGTCAATACCACCGAGACTCCCGATATGGAGGATGATGCCGAATGGAGTGCCGACAATAGCACGGATATTGTTGATGATGACGATTATTCGGTGCACAGCGGTAAAAGTGGGAAAGGGCACAAGGCCAGTGGAAAGAGTGGTAAATTCATCAAGTCCTCCGAAGATGATGATGACGATGAATACTATGTGATGAGCATAGATTCCAGCGCAGATCATGATGATCACATTCATAGTGGCAAGAGTGGTAAGGGAAATGTCGCACCAGTCGCAGATGATTATGATGACGATGACGATGCTGGTGCAATCAGTGGAGATCACTCCCATGACGACGATGATCACCACTCCCATGACGACGATAATAACCACCACCATGGCCATCATCACCATCAGCATAGCGGTAAGTCAGGCAAGGGAAGCAAATCAGGCTCAAAATCTGGCAAGGGAAGCAAACAAATGAAGAGTGGTAAAAGTGGTGGGCATCACCATGATGATGACTATCACTCTGGCAGCGGAGATAATCATTCGCATATGCCAACTGTGATGCCAACACCCTGCGGCAAAGCAGGCAAAGATTGTGATATTATTGTACCAACTATGGCACCTACTCCGTGTGGAAAGGCCGGCAAGGAGTGTGAAGATACAGATGACTCTTTGCCAATTATTCCTACAGAGCCTCCCATTATATCTACGATTCCTCCAGTTGTTACTGCTACTACTGAACTGCCAGATATGCCAACTTTACCTCCGGTGATGGCAACCTCTCCTCCAGTGGACGACACAGTTCCTCCGCCGATCGTTACACCACCTGTTACACCCCCATCAGTGCCTGCAACTTCTCCTCCAGTCATTGAAACGCCTCCTCCAGTAACTTCGACGCTGGTACCCATTACTGTTGCTCCAACGGCCCCCACGGATAGCGAAACCCCAACATGGTCACCCACGATGATGCCCACAACTACCATTGATGGTCTTACAACAAAAGGAACTTGGTTCGAAAGTGGTGGAAAATCTTTCTTTGCCGACGAGTTGGAATATGCAAGAGAGAAGAAAGATCCAAATGATATTGGGTTTGCATTTGCAGAGCGAGCGGATGGTGTTGGTGAAAATTCCTCAAGTAGACAATCATCAATCAATGTTGCAATGCTTGGTTTCTTGAGTGGTGCAGTATTGTTTTTACAGCATTTGCTTGGTTGAACCAATTGAAAATGATGATGCAAGGGTAATGTTCGTGTTGTTCTGGTTCATAGCGCAACAAAATTTATGTGTGAGAATGGAAACATGTTATTGTATGACATGTTCAGTTAATTTTATTCATTTTTTTAAGGAAATAATAGTACAGATATCATTTCTATGCCTTCAAATCTCATATGAAAAAAATATTATGCCATAACAAGTGAGAGGGAAGGATTAAATCAAATGAAATGATTTCTAGTTTTTAGACTTGTGCTAGTAATGATGTAGGCCCTTTATGTTGGCTTGGCGTTGTGTTGATCGAATGAAATAGCAGAATCGTCTCCTTGGTGTCAAATCCCTTTGAAGAATTAAATAGACTAATTGATATTGAGGGGCAAGAAAAATGGCGTCTCAATACCTTATCAGGAAAAGCTCAGTAATCTTCTAGTAATATCACATCTTATCTGCCAGTCTTATCTATCCATAATCTGATGAAGAAGCAGTTATTATGTACATACATTTCCAACACTACTATGATCTACACAGTGTGCAAATCATATGACATGTTATTTTTGGTAAAGAATATAATTTGTTGAGGGCTATGTGGAATGGTGCCAGATGCAACAAGTAAACTACAACAAGATAGCAAATTTGCACATGAGATGTGATCATAATCACACATCATTTCCATGAGATACGCAATTGTTCTTTTTACTTACTAATACCCTCTCGTCATGTTGCTTGATGTGCCAGAATTAAAGGTTTCCTGTGTTTTGTCTCTATTAAAAAATTCCATGATACCATTGATGCCTAAGAGCATGGAAGACATGAAAATTTGAACTTATCATTGAATCTCGCGCATTCCTGCAGCTTTCATATCAGACTTAGACCCATTTCAACCTCTTAAAAGAAGTGACAAGAAGAAGTGACAAAAGGAAAGTGACAAAACTCAACTTGACTTGTTTGTCACTTCCAATTTTTCCATAATGTGGCTATGTACACAGGACCCCAACCATGGTAATTGCCAACCCAAATCTGTAACGGATAACCACTTGTTTGCTCCCCCTCTTTCCATTTGTAAGGATAGAGAGGTGGCACTGGTCTGCCCAGTAGAGTAGTGATCCTCTGGGAGTGCCTGTGGCAGGAGATCTGGTACAAAGCCGTTTAGTGCATGCGGGACAGTGCCATGGTCACTCCACGAGGCACATCATCGCAAGGATGATAGCAGGACCATCGCAGTTGCTACATGGAACATTTGTAGTGGCTGCAATGGGGGATTGGAATCTGCGTGTAGGGCGCTGGAGATGTTAAACGTTGATGTCGCCATCCTTCAGGAGACAAAGTTGATGGGTGGGATCCACACCCGCTTCTCAAGTGGGTATACAATTGTTGCCACTGACGCCCCTATCCCCCATCAGGGCGGCATTGCACTTTGCTGGAAGGCAGATGGGGAGTCGTTTGAGATTGAATCGGCTAGGACTTGGCACCACAACGTTATGTCTTTTCAATTGGTCATGGGGGGGCAGGTTCTACATCATCGGGTGCTACATACCACCGGACGACCTCACAGCGTTAGCTCATGTCCAAAAGGTATGGGAGTCATGCCCGCGCAGATGCAAGCCAATATTGCCCGGAGATCTGAACATCAACTTGGAATGAGACAATCGCCAAACAATGTGACGCCATGAATCTGATGGAAATGACTTCCCATTTCATCCAACCTCTGTCGTAGGCCGTCCTATTCATTAGGGATTCCAGATTCCTAATTGTCCGTC
>JALLAR010001064.1:0-11807 GCA_036939335.1 Conticribra guillardii
ACTTGGTGGGACCGATAGTAATGCGTTGGCGCTTCACGAGATGATATCTAATCTCATTGTGTTGTTAGAAGTTGACAATGTTCCCACGTGTTGCTTACCTTCATCACCGACGTGGGGTTGCAAAATCTCTGTCGTCGCATCATAAAGAAGTTATCTCTCCCTTCATTGGCGGCAGGCCTGATGCCGCAGGAACGTCAACCGTATTGTTTCCAGAACGGCGGGGTCTCTGTCGACATTATGCAAAATATGCACCATTAGGGCGTTCTTTTTTAAATGATAATGAATTTAAGGGAGACTCGCATAATTCTTTCCAGAATCAGTACGTTCATTTTTCGTCAATACCTCGGAGAGACGAAGATGAGCTGCAACTTCAAGACAACGACGACGATGAGGTTGATTCGTCCAATCAAATAAACATCACGTACGAAGGAGACATAGTGGAAGATGAATTCAACTATACCCCCGAAAAATTAAAAGAATTAAAAGATGAACGAAAAAAAATGCATGATGAAAAGTACCAAATGGCTGCTAAAAAACGAGAGCTGGCACATAGAAAGATTTTGGCAGAAGAACTGATGCGAATATTTGCCACCAATGATGACCTTTTTCATGCCACGTTGGAGGAACTCGATATCTCCATAACGGGAAGTAATAATGTTTCTGAATATCGTCAATTTTATTTAGATTCTCTTCCATCATTTGGGGTTCTTCTTTATGAGGACCCCGAAGCCAATGAGCAATCGTTTCATCAATTGGGATTGACTAGTGGAGAGGTTCTGAACTTACTTGAACAATTTTCAAATGGTGGATTTCGTGATTCGGTTTTTTCCAAAAAGTATCGTTCAATGTTTGCTGCTTTGAAGAAGATTGAGGAGTTGAAAACTTCCATCCAAAGATACAAAGAAAAGGAATTGAGACAATTGGAAAAAGTAATAAAGGAGGAATCTATTTTGAAGCGGATGGAGTCAGGTGCATCTACTACAGACTTACTCCCATTTCTGTTGGAAAGCGACTTCGACAAATCAGACGAGACAAGCGAGATTGAATCAAACAATAATCAAACTGCATCTAGCGCAGAACGCAACGACAATATATTGCTCTTCAAGTTAGAAAGTGCTCTTTCTCAATTGGCATCAGGGAAGTCTGATATCGAAACAGCCGAGCAAATAATTCTTAAGCAAAGGAACAAAGTGAACAATGCAAGAATTGCAGCTGAGAGTACGAATAATCGCGTGAAGAGGGCTCAGGAAATTCTCGATGAACTAGAATTACCGCTATCTGATGATGAATTTCAATCTGTATCGTCATTAATAATGCGGGTATCATTGAGACTGACTCCCGCTCTTGCAAAGTATATTACAAACCGCCATTCTGATTTTGCGAAATATCGCCAGCTGGAGCAACACACTGATCTTACGCGACCGCAGGAATGGTACCCTCACGCCAGACTCGACAAACGAAAAATAATATTTCATGCAGGACCAACGAATTCGGGGAAAACATATCATGCATTGCAGCGTCTCAAAGAAGCAAAAAAAGGAATGTATCTTGCGCCGCTCCGGCTGCTCGCAGCCGAAGTGTATGAAAACCTCACTGCCGATGGAATATATACCGATTTGATCACAGGCCAAGAGTTTAGAGAAGTTCCATTTTCCACGCATAGAGCATCGACAGTGGAATTGGCGTGTATCGATCAAGATTATGATGTGGTTGTAATTGATGAGATACAAATGCTGTGTGACTCATTCCGTGGCTTTGCCTGGACACGTGCTCTGATGGGCGTGCGATGCAAGGAAATTCATGTGTGTGGAGGTGCGGAAGCACGCGATATTGTCGAAAAGATTTGTCAAATGTGTGGTGACGATTTGGAGGTAAAAGAGTACAAGAGATTTGGTGAGCTGAGAGTCCAAGAGAAGAGTCTCGCCGATTCAACAACAGCAAAAGGGAGCTACGCAAAAGTCCAACCGGGAGATTGTGTTGTGGCCTTTTCGAAGCAAGATCTCTTTGCCATTAGAAGGGAAATCGAAAATTCCACCCCTTACAAATGTTGTATAATTGTAGGTTTCGTTGTCTTTGTTTGGCATTTCATCTAGAATATCACGCGATGTTCTTTATTCTAACGAATTGCTGAAACTGTTCTCTTATGCCCGCTACAGTATGGTACTTTGCCACCGGAAATCAGAGCAGAGCAAGCCAGAAGGTTTAACGACCCCAATTCAGAGTATCAAGTACTTGTTGCTTCAGATGCCGTTGGAATGGGATTGAACCTCTCTATCAGGCGAGTAATATTCAACTCCATGTTCAAAAATAACGGAGAAAAAATTGTGCAGCTTGATCACTCTTTGGTAAAACAGATCGCGGGGCGTGCAGGCAGACGGAATAGCCCTTACCCACATGGAGAAGTCACGTGCAGGGATCCCTTTGATATGAAACACCTCAGAAAATGCATGGAGTCTGAAGTGCCACCAGTGAAGAAGGCCGGCCTTATCCCAACTTCTAGTCATATTGGTTTGTTTAATGACCTTCTCAATGAATATGGCGCATCACATGATGAAAGTGAATTGCACAAGACGCTACGCCAGTTTTCCGAAATGGCAACCTTGCAAGGAGACTTCTTTCTTTGTCGCAAAAAATCTATGGAAATTGTTTCACGCTGGCTTACAGATATCCCCATGACAGCCCCAGAAAAGTTTATGCTGTGCATGTCTCCCGTCAATGAGGGTTGCGTCAGATCAAAAAATGTTCTGTTGAGGTACGTTCAAAAGTATGTTAGTGGAGAAGTGCCAGGGCTGCATCGGACAATGAGACCGAGGGCAGCGAGTTCATTCCAACATTTAGCAGAACTCTGCAGGTACGTGGATGTAAGCTTGGAATTGCTGTTGGCATTATTTTGCATGTATGTCCTTAATTCTAGTGTATGGTCTTATTTTTTTGCAATGCAGCATCCACCATGAAATAGAGCTATTCCTTTGGCTTCAGACTAAACTTCCGTCTAATGCAGTTGAACAACTCACTGCCCTTTCGTTGAAAGAAAGCACAATTGCGTTGATAAACGAAGGGTTGTACAAAGCAGACAAACTTTCATTGAATCATGACTACATTTCAAAAGACGTGCGTGTGAAGAAGATGTGGGCGCAAGAGATGAAAGCAGCCAAATCAAATCAAGATGTGTGTTTGTGATTGGGTATTATTATTGTTATGTCAAAATACTTAATTGATTTAATGAGCTGGATTTTATGCATTAAGAAGTTTATGTCATAAGAATGTAGAATAAAACCAAGCTACAAAAACAAAACGTGAAATAATGCATTGTAGATGTTTCATTTTTCATTGCAATTACTTATTGCTCGTAAAAATCAAACTCTTCATAGATAGTGCCATACTAGATGATACGTGCCATAGATACCTCTTGATTTACATCACTATCGTATGTACTTTGTGGGACAGAGGAAGTGTTTGAAAAATCTACTATTACTTTCTACGTAGTAGTAATAGCGCGCGCGTAGTACGTATGCATACGTGCCGGCCGCCCTTGATTGAATCGTCATCGTCCGCAGGATCGCGAATCGCGAGCTGTTCAGCATTTCGCCTCGAGGAAAACACAAAGAAGGAATCGCTCACAAGATTCTTTTGTCCACCACCAAGTAATTAATTTGCCAACATGAAGCTCCTTGCCGCCGCCTTCGCCGCCCTAGCAACCGCTAACGTTGCCGCCTTTGCCCCCAGCGCCCGGGTAAACAGCAGGTTCTCAACCTCCATCCGCATGGCATTGTCCCAGGATGAGCTCAAGAAAATGGTCGGATACAAGTCCGTCGATGACTACGTCAAGTCTGGAATGGTCGTTGGTCTTGGAACTGGTTCCACCGCCTACTACGCCGTCGAACGTCTTGGAGAATTGCTCAAATCTGGAGAGCTAAAAGATATTGTTGCTATTCCTACTTCTGTTAGGACCAAGGAGCAAGCCGAGGAGCTTGGCATTCCTCTTGTGACTCTTGATACTCACTCTAAGCTCGATGTTGCTATTGATGGAGCTGATGAGGTCGACCCCGACCTCAACCTTGTCAAGGGAGGCGGAGGAGCCCTTCTCCGTGAAAAGATGGTGGAGGTGTGTGCCGATAAATTCATCGTGATTGTCGATGAATCAAAACTCTGTGACGGACTTGGACCTGGATTCCCCGTCCCTGTTGAAATCACTCCCTTCTGCCACGAGCACACTCTCCGTACCATTGCTGCCCTCCCATCCTGTGCTGGATGTGACGCAGTCCTTCGTATGGGATCGAGCTCATCCAACGCACCTGATGGAGATAACATCGCTGTGACTGATAACGGCAACTACATTGTGGATCTTCACTTTAAAGAGCTAATTAAGGATGCACCAAAGATGGCGTTGGAGCTTAAGAACACTGTTGGAGTTGTTGATCACGGAATCTTCTGTGGAATGACCACCGCTGTGATTATTGCTGGATCTGATGGAATTTCTGTCAAGGAGGCATAATTCCTTTGTAATTCCTCTTTTAATCTGAAGACCATGACCATGTCACGGAGTATAATCTGGAACTGGACTATACTGAGTGGCATTGGTTTATTCATCTGCGTGTTTTTCTGAGACCTCACTTTTGGCATAGGAATTTTGAAACAGACGTCTGTTAAACACGGGAACAGTTGTGCACAATATTCAGCTTAGTTCTGCTCATTAACGACAACATTTTCTATGCACCATCAGCTGTTCCTTCGCATTGTGCAACAAAGGCTATAATAAAATAAAAACCCATCACTACATTAATTTCTTCAAGATTCCTTCAATACTTTGGATATCTTGCATTCCATTTTCTGCTGATTACTTGGCCACGCAAGTAGTTTAAAAAACAAAGAAGACTTGCACACCACATGCATCTCAAGTTATCATGAATCTTGCATACCAAAAGCCATTTGGTTATTGTTCTATTTCACTGTGATAGTAACATATCTGATATACTTTCTCTCCACGGAGAAGTACCATATTAGGTAGTATCTTGTGCTGTAGATACTAGGTGTATGCACTATTCTCTCTGAATGCAGTGGACGAACCATCATCATAATATTGTACTCTTGTGGTGGGTTGAAACCTGTTGAAACTTCTTGAAACATGACGGGTCTGGACTGGGTAGATTTTTGTTTTTGCGAAGGAATTAAGTATGGTATCGTTCGTTGGAGAAAGCATGCATCAAGAAGAAGTATCCATCACTACTACAGATCACTATCATCATCTACCAAAGGTGGTTTCACTAGGTATCATGGTATCATGGATGCTTCCATTTGAACATTTTTCCCGATTACCAAAGACCAAGATGAACGCCGCTGCCATCAAAACACCAATTCAAGATGGGAATAATGAAATCGAAGCAGCCAAACATCTTGTCACGGCGGCCAAAAAATGGATGGAAGCGGCACAATCGCAAGATGCAAATGCCACTCAAATGATGGAGGCGGCAAGTCGTGCGAAGAAGGATGCAGAGTCTCAAGTGAAGCAGTCTCAGAAAGATTTGAGAGATGCGACAGAGCTTTTGGAGACTGTGGAAAAGTGGTGGGAGGTGATTGATGTTGATGATGAAAGTCGCAAGAGACAAAGGACTGTATCGCCTGTGGCCGGCAGTGGTGCCGCTCGTGCCGCTCATGGTGCTGTGGTTGATTCGGGTGCCATCGAAAGGAAGGCAAACAACAACGCTCATATTGTTGATGGATGTGGAATATCTGAGATTAATGGTATCTACAAAAACGTTTGTACAGATCAAGGAGTTCAAATGTATTCCAAAGGGGGTTCGTGGGAAGGAAAACTTGCGACTTTTTACATTACTCGTCTTCAAACAGTGAAGGAATGGCGGATTTTGATCCGCAAACATGACGGGAAATGTTTGCTCTTGTACTATGTCTATACTACCGACAATTCAGAATATTTGCCACCAAGGAATAATTGGCATTGCTATACTAGGGGATCTTCTCCTGCGCCACAGGTATATCCAAAATATTTTGCCAACGTGGACTGAATAAATGGAATAACAAGAGAGACCAGGAAATCATTTTGTTTTGGCACATACAATATTCTATTATTTGTGCCTGAAATTTTTGCTGGGTCGTGACTTGTCTGAACTCTGAGAATCATGCACTCCTGCATTTGTTTTATTATCAAATTGTAAATGAAGTGAGCAGGTAGTGATGTGGTTTTTTCTCAATCCAGCAATGATGTGTATGTGTGTGTGTATATATGATTGCCGCTAAGAGCATTATCATATTATTTTTAACACACGTTTCATTAAGTATTGTGACACAATTCCATATTGTTTGTTGCTAGATGCATGGTAGATATCGTAATAAAATGCTTAGAATTGATGTATAGAATTCTGTTTTTCGTCATTCTCGGGAGCTTACTTGTAATAATTCATTACTGATTAGGTAGTGCTATCATATGACCGATGGCTACTTTGACGGATCTCAATCACCCAACTCCCAACCTCTCCCAACACCCATTTGAATTTCAATTACAAATGAAGAATATAAATAGATTTGCACGCAGCACCTGACGAGTGAAAAATCTAAAAACTCTGGTCCAGCAGAATGACCATTAATGATAAAATCATGTTGTTTTTGTGGAACCCGAATAAAGCCATGGGATCTGACAGATTAATCCTCATTGCAAAACCTACATGAAAACCGTGTCACTACGTGAATAAAAACACCATATAAATTGCAAGACTTGAAGATACCGTGAAATCAGTCTCTTGCTGTAAACCACAACAAAGGAATTGTACATAACGGTATAGTTTTTGGGGCGTAGCCAAGCTAAGGAATTGTGCATAACGGTATCATACATGGTATCGTGGTATCGTGGAATCGTTTTGTCACAGGCACTCTCTTCCTCTGGAGAGTCAGTTACTTCGGCGATAATATCGTTCTCATTTTTAATGGCCCCGCAGAATAACGCAAGGGTATCTATTCACACTTTTTACCACTGTTTAAATTGTTCAGAAACGCCATTGCCATGCCACCACAAAGTAAAGACAGGAGTCATGAGATCCAAGCCGCCAAACAGCGTCACGAGGTGGCAACAAAATGGAGTGCCTGTGCCGCTCTATTGATGGACGCAGCACAGTCAAAAGTCGCGAAGGCCTCTCAAATGATGGAAATGGCAAATAACGAGAAGAAGGTTGCAGAGTCGCATGTGGCGCAGTCCCAGAAAGAGATGAAAGAGGCGAAAGCGTTTATGGACATGGTGGAAAAGCGGTGGGTAGCGATTGATGTAGATTCTGCAAGTGGGTCTCCATTGGGCGAGCGATGCGAGATTGGAAGACCTGTGTCACCCATGGGTGGCAGTGACACATGTCGTGGTATGCCTTCTGCCAGGTTTAGTGGCGACGCTGCTGTTTCTGGTATTATTGCGCTTACTGGTGACGCTGCTGTTTCTGATCATATTGCGGCTGCTTTTGTTGCTGCGATTGCTGGAAACAGCAATGCTACTGTTGTTGATGAACTGGTCATAGAAGGATTTGCATCATCCGAGATTAATGGTATCTACAAGAACAATGGTAAAGTTCGAGATAGGTACTCCTATACGAAAATGGGTTTGTGGAGAGGACATCCCGTGACCTTAAACATTGTATGGACTGATCGAAGAGAGTGCGGAGAGTGGGGAGAGTGGGGATGGAATATTTTGATTGACAAGCGTCGCGAACACGTGATTCCTTGGTCGACACCTACTGTGTATATATTCCCGTTTTTCAGATTTTGCCACCAGGGAATAGTTTGGCATTTGGCATTTAGCAACATGGACTAAATAAATAGACATGCAAGATCGGCCCGGAATTCATTTTGTGATGGCGCAAATAATACTAGGGAGGATGATATTCTACTTCTCATGCATCACTACTGAAATGTTTACCGAGTCCCACACTCGGCTTGCCTTTTGAGAATCATGCGCTCATGTATCTGTTCTACAGTTTGTAATTGTTATGGAGCTAACAGATATAATAATATGATGTTACATTATTCAAACAATGTTGTGCACTACCTAGAAGATGTTTGCTGTTCAGTATTACATCATATTACATGTATGGTAAACATGTTTTATTCTATTGTAAGGCATTCAATAGTAGAGGACTCAGCATGACGCATGCTTATCAAATATCTCGACTATTACGCCACAAAGTTGTTCAAATTTATTTCACAGGTCACTATTTGACAAAAAACAAAGGCAATTATCTCCAGTGAAGAATTACACTGCTCCACATAAACTCGTTAGCTACATAAAACTTATAATAATGTAAAGTGGCTTAAACGACTCTCAATTTTGTGCATCCAATCATAGTATGTAGTAGATAGCTGATCACACCACTTTCACTCCAATACGAAACAATAACAAATAACAATTAAGTAGTACTAGGAAGAATCGCATCCATTAAAATATTGCAACGCACACGCACACACACACACACTACCCAAACGTAGATCGCGCATACCGCAACTTCAACAAATCCGCAATCTCATCCAATTCTTTCAACGCTCTATCCAAATCTTGTCTCGTATGTCCCGCCGAGATACAGAAGCGAGCCCTCGACATGAGGATTGGCACCGCAGGGAATCCGACAACGACTACGGCAAGACCTCGTTTTAAACATTCCCGAGAAAAGGCGGCGATTTTTGTGGGGTTGTATAGCATGACGGGCATGATGGGACTGTCGTAGTGGCCTAGGACGTGTAGGCCCATGTCGGTGAGGCGCATTCGGAAGTAGTTGGAGTTGTCACGTAGCGCATTGAGCTTTTGTTTTCCAATGTTTGTTCCATCCTCTCCCGAGATTACCTTTGGATGAAATTATAGAGTGTCATGAGTAGTAGTGACGAATGTCATGTTCAGTTTCCACTCTAAGAAAATGACAATAATGACATGAAATAATAGAATCAGACAAATACAAAGAATCCGTACCTTAAAACTGCTAATAATTTGCTGACAAACCACAGGACTGATCGAATTATGATACGCACTCCCCGCACACTCCCTCCTCAGCATATCCACCACCTTCCTATCCGCAGCCACATAACCCCCCATCCCACCAAAACTCTTCGTAAACGTCCCCATCAGCACATCCACATCCCTCGGATCCACACCCGTAAACTCACAACACCCCCTCCCCGTAGACCCCATGGCACCAATCGAATGCGCCTCATCCAAATACACATACGCCCCATACTTCTTACACACATCCACCACATTTCTCAAATCGCAATATTCCCCCTCCATCGAATAAATCCCCTCGACAATGACCAAAATTCGATTCCACGGCCTCCTCGTCCTGGGCTGACCGTACACAATCGCCTCTCTCAGAATCAAATCCAAATCCCCCGCATCATTGTGACGAAACGTCCGAATCGCCGCTCCCGACGCCCTCGCCCCATTCACAATGCTCGTATGATTCAATTCATCGCTCACAATCAAATCTCCCCTCGTTGTCAATGTTGGAATAATGGTGGCATTGGTATTAAACCCCATATTCAACACAATGGCATCCTCTTTTCCAACAAACGAGGCTACAATCCTCTCGACCTCGCTGTGCAATTTCGTAGTACCAAATTCCAATCGACTCGACCCCACCGAAGAAGGAAGACCCCGCAACAAACTCCCCATCACCCCCTCTTTGCACGTAATGTCCCAATCGTCCGCAAACCCCAGATAATTGTAACTCCCAAGATTCAAACACCGTCGCACCACCCTCCCATCCTCCATCTCCCGATAATGCTCCCCCAATTGATATTCCACCGCTCGTTGTTGCAATTTCCCCAATTTCTTCTCGTCGTTCTTTGCCGCCAACCCCGCCAACCCCAACTTGCCATTGCTTTGCTTTGCCCCCAACATCCCCAACTTGTCGTGCAGATTGGATATCGGGCCCAAGACCGTCATGGTCTTGTTTCCATCGAAGGAGACTCGTTCGAGGACGGAAATGATGGCGGAGGGGCGGGAGGCGATGGGGCGGTTGAAGCAGTCTTGGATGCGGTGGTAGAGGCGGCGTGTGTAGAAGTTTTCCCAGGATTTGAGGAGGGGTGCGTAGTGGAGGAAGTCGTCGGATGGATAGTTTGTTTTGCTGTTGCTGTTGTTGCTGTTGGTGTTGGTGGTGGTGGTACTGGCGGTGGTACTGGAGGTTGTCGCATTGTTGGACCGGAAATATCTCCCCTTGCGGAATAAATTGGCACATACATCCCTCACGTGTCCCGTGACAATGAGGACAATGTATCCGAGGTAGGTGGTGATGGCGGCAAATATGGTAATGTCGCAGTGGGGCGAGCGGACTGCTTCCTTTTTGGAAGACGACGAGGATGATGAAGAGGGTGGTTGTGCATGATGGACGTATTGGAGTTTGTCCCGCATGCTGAGTGCTTCCATTCGTTCTCTGACGTTGGCGTAGGGATCTTCTTCGTCGTCGTCGTCGTGGTCGACATTGCTGCTATTGCGGAGGTCATTGTCGTTGGTGTCATTGGACACGGGCAAAGGATGATGCATCGAATCCGTAGTGCTACTCCATGCAGCAGCAGCAGCAGCAGCAGCAGATTCCGATTCGCCCAGTGACGACGTAGCACTGGAGGAACTATTGTGCGTGGCGTTTAGGCGGGTTAGGCTTCCTTCCTCGTGACCGTCGACGACGCTTCCCTTGGGAGAGGAGGGTGCCGAAGAGTCGGGCGATGCGGCGATTGCGGATGGGACACTGTCGCTATTGTTGTTATTGCTATTATTGTTATTGTTATTGCTGTCTTGTTGATGCTGCTGTTGTTGTTGGTCGAGATGATGATGGTGGTCGTTCATGCTGCCGAGGGCGGAGGCTGCTGCGGTGGAGAGGTAGGTTGTGCTATTGTTATTGTTGTTGTTATTGTTGTTGGTGGTTACTACTCGTTCGTCGACTCGACGTGGTTTGTTTCCCATGGTCTTGTGTGTTCGTTTGGGAGCGTGGATGAGAGGAGTTGGTTTTGTTGCTTTGCTCTTTGTATCGCTAGAGAGAGAGAGAGGTCTATCGTAATGAATCTTGCATCTAAACCCTTGGAATCTTTCAATGTCATCAATACTTTGCTCTTGCGGTTGTTCGAATTATTTTTTAGATTATTTGTTCGTTGCTCAGTTTCCGCGACTGTCCAACAACAATGCGATTGCGCGCACAGAATGCAGACGGTCAGCAGTCAGCAGTCAGCACAGCATGCATGCAGCGCAGACGGTTCTCGTTTTCTTCAGTTTTTTTTTGCATGTCTCATGAGTCATGAGCGCAATCTTGTCTATCGAGATAGAGAGAGAGAGAGCTCTCTCTCTCTCTAGAGAGCGAGATAAGAGCGCGATGCCCGCCGCCCGCCATCCCCAAAATTCTTCAACTTCCCCAAGCAACAGGCCCAAAAACCACAAAAAAAACACGCCTGTCCATCCACACCCGTCGCGTGGGTGTGCTGTCCATCGATCCGAGGTCTCCCCAATCCCCAAAGCAAGCCCCACAAACGACTGAAAACTGAAAACACAAGAGAGGGACCAAAAGATGGGTGAAAGAGTAAAAGAGTGTTCAGAGTTCAGGGTATTATTTACATAGTATGTATCTCGAGCAGAGATGCTCTATCTCCAAATAAATGCCGTGGTTCTGCGCCTGCCAGCTGCCAGGAAGACCCGGTACCGGCGGGCGGGGGTGTACGTATTTACATACGTACCTCTTCATACGTAATCTCGCTAAACTTTGGCGAAAGTGTATTGATGAATCTTGCGAAAAATTTGTTGTAGAAAATAAAAAAATTGTTGTAGCAAATAAAAAAATTGT
>JALLAR010001065.1:0-11068 GCA_036939335.1 Conticribra guillardii
ACAAATTGTATGTTGTATAAAAAAAATGTTCCGAACCACTTCGTGCGGATGTGGGTCAGAATCGAAAATAGAAGTCCCCCCTTGATGATTAGTGATGGCCGAACATTTTTTATACATAGGAACTATAGGAAAAAAACGCTTGATAAGACATTGGGGGGGCTTACATTCCGACCATTACGGTAGTACGCAGCAACTTCAAGCTTCTAAATTTCAATATCAGTCTTGATTGTGAAATAATAATGTGCTCGGAATCCCGGAATAGTAGTAATAGAGTAATACTTATAAAAAATGAGACCCTTTTAAAACATTAGGAGTATCAGTTTTCAGTCGAGCGTGTGAGCGAGCTTCTTTTTGAGAGAGCTCAAGCCTCACTTTAGAGATGCTTGGATTCAAGTTTTCGCGACACCAGATGTCACACTGACCATTGAAATTGCAAGAAAGAGCGTGACACGTTGTTCATTGTCTTATTATTGTTTTCATACTCCAACCGTTTTCATGTTGCTGTACAATATCGCGAGCATCGCATGCATAAATAATAATAATAATAAAATAATTGATCCGCAATCGTGCGGCGGTTCTGTTACCATAACGACTGGGGTCATTGCAAAGGTGCGTGTGCCTTTGTGGTTGTTGTTACTTTTTAGTTGATTGATATCACATGTGCAATGTGTATAGGTGGCATGTTTTGGCGGTTGGACGAGGTTAGACGAGGTTGGACGTTCACGTCCTGCGATTGGTGTGCTTATGTCGTCGTCCTTTGGGCACGATCTATATTGCTCGCTCTCACGAGCCATTGCTGCCAGGAACAAAAGGCGAGCGATGTTTGTCCCATAATTTGCCAATTGCAATTGCTGTGCATTTATTCATCTGCCATTTTTTTTAATTGAATTTGGCGTGTCAACAATTATTACTTGAGATAGATCGGACTGTCGACAAGCTAAGGGGATTGAGTGGGGAAAATCCTGTTTTGTGTCGTGCGCTGTTTGTTGTAAACAATGGAGAGTTAGCACGTTTGTGCTAAGGGTAGCCTCTCTTAATTTTAAACAGTCTAAACTTTGACGACGACTCAACTGCTTCAATCGTTTGTCGAACCAATATCAGATATTTTTAACAAAGAAAATCCCCACACCATTATGCCACCACCGTCAGCATGGAAGCTATTTCTAACAGAAAACTTAGGCCCCGAGGGGAAAATGTTTGGACTCGAAGATTTATTTGCACACGATTTTGACTCCGAGGCTGTCAGCAAAACAAATCCTCGGACACCATGTGCCAGCAATTCTAGCAACAACAATGCTCCCAGTCGAAATAATGATATGGGGGTAACGTCATCATCAAAACAGTCCAAGCGATTTTATACTCTACGACTCGAACATCGGATCGGAGGTCCTATGGCCTCACATCATAACGAAGAGCGAATTCTTTTATTTCGATCTGACAAACCTGGTGCCATTGCAAAAATTATTTATTCCTCATCCCTTCCTGATGGGTTATCTACTCCTTCCTCGTCATCGCAGAAACAAGAGCACGATAATGTAGAAATTGAATTGCAATCACCACCCTCCGACGTTGCTGCTTCAGCGGCCCGAGCCAAGATTCACGTTCTGGACGTCAAGGCGCCATATCGGGGCAAAGATCTTGGAGGTCTTTTATTTTCGGAGGCCATTACATCGCTCAAGTCAAAATACTGCACACCTCTTGATGACGAGGACGACGGAGATAAGTTGGAAGAAAGCAGCGAAAGTGATACAGATGGTGGATCGTTGCAAACGAATGCCAGGAAACGAAAGAGGGCATATGATGTAGAATGTATGCTTGACGCCGAAGAAGACATAGCCCGACACGGCAAATTGGTTCAATTCTACGAAGACCTTGGATGTCGTGTCAAATCTTCCAAACGAGTTCAATACGTCAATAATAACGATAGCGAAACTTATCGAAAAGTTCCCATGCAAATCAATCTTCGTCCACCACAGACAGATTCCCCTTCGAAGGAAGAAAGGGCACGATTGCGTCGTAAGAAATTTTCTCATTTGGTGTCTTGTTCCAAGGGATCCTTTCTTCCCGTGCAGTTGGTTGGTCCTTTAGGAAAACTATCTGTGCGGTCATTCGCCATGGGGCAGGAATTGAAATCGGATTGGTTGGTGACCGAGTCACCCGAGGGAATTCAATTTTGCACCACCCATGGTCATCTGCTACTTGCTAGTCCTAATGGGAGTGTTGCTGTTTTATCTCCTGACGATCAAGATAACATGGATTCATCAGATTTGGACTTCGATACTCATGAGTTGGACAAGTGGACACATTTTGTTCCCTGTCACGTTTCAGATTATTCTGAAAACAATTATGATGACAACAACAGCCCTCCTCCTACTCAAGACTCCTCAAGAATGACAGACCTTTGGGTACTGCGAACTTGTCATGGCACCTTCCTCACTGCTGATTCTCTGAGGCATACCCTCTCATGCACAAGGGTTCCATCGTTTTGGCAAGCCAGTGGATCCAACTTTAGCTTGGTTTGCACGAGTGATACACCACATCGTCGTTTTCACTATCGCAAATGTTGGGAGTATCAAACTTATGCTTATGTCCAGTCCATGAGGTCTCGCTTTCTTCAGTTCTCGCTAGGGAAAGCTACTCTTATTGAGGCATTAGGATGGATGCACTCCTTCCCCGCACATCCTTTTCATGCTTGGTCTAGTGATGATGACTTTTCTTCATCTATGGAGCCCTCCTCTCCCCGCACATCAACTCCCTCCCTCCGAACACTCTGCTTCCTCATGGCTGAAACAGCACGGGAAGAGGGTCTGCCCGACTGGGTACAGCTGGTGGCTCTATTACATGAACTTGGCGAGGCCGTTAAGAGCTTAGATCCTACCACCTCAGTTGAAATTGCTGACTCATTATACGACTGGACCATATCTTCGCGATCTCGAGTAGTAGGGTGCAAAGCTCCCCAAAGAGCTACCTTTGGCGAATTCCGCCATTTAAATGTGGACGAAGAAGATTCTAAATATAATTCTGATAGAGGGGTGTATGAAACGCATTGTGGACTTGAAAATGTCCTCTTGATGTGGTCTGGCTGCGAATACATGTACCACCTTTTGAAACATAATCATGCGGCTCTCCCTGAAGAGGGATTTGCCATGATCCGCTACTTCTTACTGGGTGACTGGCATGAACACAATGAATACTCATGTTTAACTAATGAAGACGACGCAGATGTCCTACCATTTGTATCTGAATTTGATGCTCTCAGACGAAGGGTCCGCTTAAAGAGTGTGGATTGCAATGACCTTTCCGATGAGCACTGCAGTGAGCTGTGGGAAAGTCACTATGCCAATATTGCTGCGAAGTATAGTTGCGATCACGTTTTTAATTGGTGATTTTCGGAGAACAATATTTTTACGCTAACTGTAAATAAATATTGCTTGGTACACTTAACACTGCAATTTGTATCATTATTATTTTTATGAAGTACAAAAAATGTTCATAATCAACTGCAATAGAGAATTGTGGTTAAAACTAATGGTGATTTTAAATGTCACAATATATCTGTAATTTGAGTCATGGCCATCCATTGGCACAGTTTTAGCCAACTTGCTGCTCCTCCCAAAGAATTCATCAATCAGCTGAAAGTTGAGAATGAATCAAGGCCAACTCTTTCTTTGCGTTTGCATAATTCATCTCACATCTAGAAAGTGCCTCGCGCGACTTTTCCAACTCCGAAATTAATTCTGACTTTTCTGCAAGGCATGTGTCCAACTTTCCTTTTGTACCCTTCGTTTCTCTAACTAGATTTTGGATCATTTCAATGTGACGAAGCTCCCGTCCCCCTGTCCTGCCAAGTTTCTGTTGACGGTCCAAACTTTTAGAGAGACCATCTATTTTTTCTTTTTGGTCCGTCACTTCACTGTCAAGACTTCTTAACGCAGCTTCTCTTCTAGATAATGTGTCTTTCATACTTCGGCGTTCAAGCTATTGAGAGAAAATGTAGGAGAAGGTACAACCAAGTCAAAGGGCGAAATCAAAGAATACGGTGGAAAGATTTCCGCATAGATAATGATGGAACACATACCTCCAATGAGTAGTGGCACTCAAGGAAATTCCAAAGGAGAGTTCTAAGAACTGGCCCGTCTAATTTTGATACAATCTTCATCGCAGGTTCATTTTCTCTAAACACTTGATCATTTTCCTCATCTTCAAAAACACTCTCCTCAATCGAAGGATACTTCTCTTGCAGTTGCCCCAAGTCATTTTCTATCAACTCAATCTTCAACTGCAGCTCTTGCACAGTGTCCTCGAGCTCTTTGACGTCCGATGGTGTATTGTCAGTATCATTTAGTGCTCGCTGATCTTTCTTCGCCTTATTTAAAGCTTTCATTTCTTTCGCCAACGAATGCATCAATGCCCCATGCTCAACAACTTTGGTTTCGTACACGTAACTGTTTTGAGACAGAGCAACTTTGTCCGCAAGAGTTTTTTCTAATAAAAATTTGATGGAGTCCAATTCTTCGTCGGCCGGTGCAAAATCGGTCATTCCTCCAACGCTATCTCGGCCCACACGCTTGGATTGTCGACTTCCGTGTGTGTTGCGATTCAAATCATTTCTTCTCTTAGTCAGAAGTCGTGTCAAGTGAGATTCCGTTTGCTTAAGTTTGTCAGAGAGCTTATCGCAGTGAGTCCGAGTCCGTTCAAGGTTGGCCTTGTGCCTCTGGCACTCTGATTCTATTTTCGATATTTTCTTTTCTGCGATCTTATGTTTTCGTTGTAATGCCCGAATTTCCTTCGTTTTCGTATTCGTGTACTCTTTGTGTTTGGCTTTTTCTTCCCGCTGCTTCTTGACCAAGCTCACTCTCGCAATCTTCATTTCGTGTATTTTTCGTTCAAGAATTTTGCATTTTTGTGCCTCCTGCTCTGCTTGGCGATACAATTGCTGGTGCTTACGCGTCTCTGATCTCGCTCGAGCAAGGCTTGATTTCACTCGTTCAAGTTGCTCTTTGATTGCAATCGAGCATCCTTTTGTAGGGTCTACTTGTGCCTTTTCGAGTTGTTCCATGAGTGCTTGCTTTTCCGATTCCAAACTCTCGACTTCAATCACTAAGCGTTCATACTTATCTTTCATGTCATTATAAGTTTTGAGATTATCTCGTAACTGAAGCAACCGTCCTTCTTGCGCCTCAATCTCACCTTCCATAATCGTCAAGTTTTCCTGGTCATCTTTTTGATCTTTGCTAAATCTTTGGTCCTGGCGCTGGATCTCTAGTAGTTGATCAATAATTTGAATGTCTTCTTCAGGATCTGCATCTAAAATTAAAGAATCCCCATCGTCGTCAGTTTGATGGTCAGAATTGTTTTTCGTATTATCTCGCGATTGCATAGAAGGCAATGGTTGTGGAATTGAAGATGTAGGCGCCAACGGTTGTGAAAGTGAGTGAATAGATATTGCACCATGAGATTGTACATGAAGTGGTATTGGAACGCTAGCCGACAATCCATTCATCTCTGCCACTTTTTCGTCAATAAGATGCATGTAGGAAGCAACATCTTCTCTTATGAAAAGTTCGTCATCCACCACTCCAATTTCCTGTAAAATTGTTCCGTTTTCATTCATCCTTTCAACTTCAGGGTCTGTTGCAACCGCTTGAGAGTTTCCGGCGAATCGGTGTTTGATCAGTTCGCATGTAAGCACATTAGCAAGAGCACGCAGTCTCTGTAATTCCAACGCGGCGGCATCGACATTCCGAGTTGGGGCGTTTCTAATATTCCTCGCTCGATTTGCATATTGTAATGTGGAAAGCGTTTCACTGGCATTGGTATCTGACGGAGAGACGCATGCCATGAATAGTGTTTGGCTATTGCCCCCTAATGCATCTTGCAACAAACGAGTCAGTTTCGATTGTCTATATGGAACGTGGACCTTTTCTCCTCTAGCCAATCGATCCTCGTCAGCCAGTGCGTTGATTACATTTCCCAATGCCAGGAGACCTTCGTTGATTTTTATTCCTTCCTTTGCTCGCTCGCCTTCTGCCCCGGTCTTTTTCATTCTTTCACTGCCAGCTAAATCTACAAATGTGAATCGAGAATTTGTCGTAATATCAACACCTTCACATCCACGGGTTGTTTGCTGAAGATTCACTGTGAAAACAGCGTGTGAACGACTTGATGTGCGGTTCATCAAGGTAGACGCAGTTGTCCGATTCATTGTACCAGTGTTGAGAACATCCATAGCATCGATGCCATTTTTGACTGGAGTATTGCGTAATCCTACAACAAATACTTCCCCGTTCGAATCCTCGCGCAATTTGAGTGATTGACGATTGCCATCTAGAAGGTCATAGATGTCTTTTCAACGGATGGATGAAAAATTGGATGGATGGTATTGGTTTTGGATTTTTGAATAAATGCACAAAGATACAAAAATAAAATTGTCAACAAATATCAATAGAACATAAACTAAATTCCAATAAATATATAGCAATGCAGACAATCAAACAAAATCCATGCAATACCCTTCTACCCGTGTAAAGATCATTCACATCCAACACATTCATCAAACAATACAACGAAACATACCTTCTCCATAAACCTCAAGAAAAGATGCAGATACATTAAAATCAATAAGGGAGTCGGTAGGTTTTCCGGACAGTAGCATAGCTTCAGCATCCTCTTTTCGTTTTATCAGCGACGTAAAAATATCGAACATGAAACGTGGAATGAGACCGCCATCTTCGCTCAAGTTTCCAATTTGAAGATTTTCTGCCAAATGTTCTTCGTGCGCCTCGCTCCCCATTGTGTATGTTTTTCCCGACCCTGTTTGGCCATATGCCAGCACCTGGTGACATGATTAAACATAAGATTCATTGAACCACGGGGTTTAACTTTGAACTATGTAAGTAAAAAGCACAACGTCCATGGGCTTCTCGGATCGTGTTTCCATTCAACTTACCGTGGCATTGTAACCATTCAAGAAGGCATTCAGCAGTGGTGGGGCAACATTATTATACAAGTCGGGGTTTGTCACGTTGGAATGGAATACCTGATCATACGTAAATTTTCGTTTTGATATTGTAACTATGCGGTCAAAACAATTACCATTGACGACTTCTTTGCCACCGTCACTTTTTTCCTTGGACGTCAAGGGTCGAATCCTGACGCCGACGCGAACTTGGCAGTTGTCTTGGTTGGCTGCCATTTTCATCTTTGCTTTGCTTAATTATGCAATTTCGGTTGTTAGGAGTACATCATCATAATGGCAATCGATGTATTGTTCATGGGTACGATAATATCGTCGCTGCTTTGAGAGAACATTATTTGGAGCGCGGAATGATACGTTAAATTACAAAAGGAGAATAAATAAATTCCATAAAGAAGTACTCCTAAGCCTTTACGATACCTGTAACTTATTAAATAATAACTCCACGTGGATAATAAATTTCTATTAAATAACAAATTACTCATCGTACAAGCTGAATAGTGTAGTAGGATGGACTACAATACTATTGTAACAATTATTATTAAAAGCCCAAAATTAAATGTTGTCTTTATTTTATCCTTATCCTTGGAGATATTGGGCGCGAACATTAGAGATAGTAGTACTACTAGTACCATGCATAACAGACCATAACGGACGAAAAAAACATAAGTGGAGACGTGTCGATTTCGTCAGCGCGATCACGAGCACTACAGATACCACCTATCACAACCACTGGCGCTAACCTCGCATTGCGGAATGAGTAGTAACCATAATCTAATATCACGTGCGGCTCGATCTGATGGAAATGACAACCACAGTGCCGACGGTGACGTTGGCGACTGCAACGAGTCCTCCGTGAATGCCACCAATGACAATGCTCGTAACCTCAGCCGAAATGCACTGGACATCCAAGCAATCCGAATAAAACGGAACTATATCAACGAAAACTCAAAGATACAATCTGAAGTGATCCGACAACGACGAGGCATCATTTTTCTCTCATTTTTGATACTACTTGCATCTGTGGCGATGTTATTTCTGAAACACCTGCTTCGGACACTGTACACTCCGTGAAGCAGTGAAAATAATCCAAGCATGATTTTAGCAAAAATGGAGAATATTTTTCGCTCTTTAACTGAGGGCGAGGACTGGGAAGATTTAATCCATGTTTCATGTCTAGTACAAAATTGATTCATCATTTTTTGTCTCCAGTATGAGGCAAGAGCAGCATCCAAAAACTGGCAGCATGATGTAACAATACTCAAACATTCGCAAAATTTCTATTTGTACCAACTGCTAAAATTATCTTGCACATCTTAAAGGTACTGTGTTTATTGGAATTGCAGATGAGAGTTGTTGTAAACCTGATGATAATAATTATTATCATGCAAGCCCAGCCAACATTGTTACAATTACTCTAGAGTAGCTTATTGGTCAGAAAATACAACTTTCGTTTCAAAGAATTTATATATTCAAACAAACAAATGGCAATATTTATTTAACTGGTGTCACGAAGTATTATTGTTGCAGAATACACTTTTTGAAGTATCGAGAATGAAATCAAATGATGCCATAATAATATTGAATGCAGAAATACCTAATATTCAGAATCGAAAAAAGATAAAGCCAGTGCGGTCTAGGGCAGTGTAATCAATGACGAGCGTGCATCTACTTAATCACTCATGTAAAGGCCCTATTTAATGTATTACTTTCAGTTTTATTGCAAAGAAATAATAATTCCTCCCTTAAAATTCAAAAATAGCCATCGAATGAAGGAGTGCCATGCGGGCGGGGCTGCGCCACGAAAATTGTCAGATGCCAGGGTTGCCCCCCACCCCCGCCCAAGGCGTGACGAAAAAAAAATTGACGCCACGTGTACTAGGCATAAGTATTAGAGTACATACTCTAAGAGAGTAGACAATGACGTGGAACGTGAAGGCTACTAGCTAGTAGTACCTTTTGAAAAAGCGGGGCATGAAGCGGGGCAAAATGCAAAATCCTGCAAACTTGACTTTTTTTTGTAGAAGATATTTTATTCCCATCCAGCCAACCCCATTGACAAATGCGGCCGTCCAAGACCAATTCGGCAACGCAGTTCGCCACAATGGCATTCTTGATGTTAGCACCTAGATTGTACACTGCAACTGCAACTTCCTGCTTCGTTTCATCGACGCCCAAGTCAGCCATTCGCCATGCAGCAGTTCAAAAGATTGGCCACCAATGGTTGCTCCAACGCACCCCATCTGCTCTCTTTCACGGCAAATCTTCCGATGAAGAAACTGACATACATGGGGTATCCCGCTTGAGCACCCTTCAAACACTCCTTTCTGAAAGAGGTGCCCCCGGCAGTCGAGGCTGTAAGCTCGGCAACGGAGATCTCGTACCCGTTTCCGCATCCGATGCCTCGACATCCGATGAATACAATAATCTTCATCCGCATCTTTTGCCTTTGGCAAAAAGTCAATCCACCGGAAACATAGTGTGCGCGCTGCGAAGAGCGTTCGCTGACGATGATATCTACGATAGTGCTTCCCTCGCGGCTCCATGGCCCATTGTAGAAAGTGCCGTTGGCCTGCCAGGAATGAGGCTTCTCTCGCTTAACTCCGAACACATGATGCGACGCATTGCGGCGGATGCCGATGCCACTCTTGATGGTGATGACGCACAGAAAATCATTGGCATCTACAACGACGGACTTGGATCTGGTGCAGTTGCAGAGAAGTCATTGGACTCGCCCTATGACGCAGGGTCTGTAGCAGCATTGGGGTATGGCCTTGATAAATACGTTCTTCTTCGTGTGTGAGTTCAATGACGACGATTTTTCTATTATTCAATCGATGATTCGATGACTCCAACTCATGTCTGCATCGTTTCAATTTCATTGTGCTTCATTTTTTTAAATCCAGTGGTCCATTCCCTGACCTTTACGAAACCATGTCAAATCAACATTTATCGAGGGGAGATGAAGAATCATCTCTTATTGCGGCAGAAGCATCAAATGGAAAGTTTGGTGGATTTGGGTCTACATTTGCTTTTTATGCCAAGCTCCTTGGATCGTTGGATAAGAGGGCAGAGGAAAAACGGGATGCAGCTCGAGTGTGTCTACGCATGCCCATTCCATCTATGGGTCTTACAAAAGAGGACTTCTCTGATGTTGCTAAGATGGCAGGGTACGCTACTTCTGATGATACGACAGATGATGCCTTGGCGAAAATGTTGGAAAAGTATGAAATAATTCGTGAGCATGAAAAAGAGGAAAATAGTGGAGATAAGACACCAAAGCAAAGGGCGATGGATGATGCAAACTATTTGTTGGATGTTGCATGTTTGACTGGGCAGAAGTATGGAGATTCCAGGGAAAAAATTGCAGGTTTTTATAGAAGTGCGGGTATGGAGGAGATGGCATGCTTCGTGGAACGTTCCTAATGCAAAGTGTTTCAATATCTCAATATGAATTGGCTGATCTATCTGGCATGCTAAGCGCTGATAGATACTACTTTTCAAATACAATCTCAAGTACAAAGATATTAGTATAACGCGAATAACATTTGAAAGCAATTAAAACCCAACACATGTATTATGATAAAGGAATAAACAAGATCTGACACATGCTAAACATGCAATATTTTCCTATCGCAATATTGTAGTAAATTTCAGATTAGTTCTTAGGGGTCACATCGCTTATTTGACATTGCTTCTAATTTAATTGTTGAAACTGATGATGGCTGAGATGCGCCACACACGATGGGCATCTTTTGACAACAACATCCCACATCTCTATTATATTGCTTCAAATGCAGCAAAAACCTGCATCATCAAAAATGGACTCGCAACAATAAACTTATGAGTGGATTCAGGCTATGATTAAGATTGTTGAACTTCTATTCCACCGATCTTCTATTCCCGTTAACTTCAGATGATGATGTAATGGAAAATAGCATCTAAATACAACTAAGTACGCACATGATTTTTTATTGTGTGTTGTATTTCAATAGTGTACTTCTAATTTACATCAGATAAAAAAGATCCAAGACAAAAATGTTAGCATGTGATGCTCAGCCGAATCCCGTGAGTGGATGGTGAGTCACGCAT
>JALLAR010001066.1:0-26675 GCA_036939335.1 Conticribra guillardii
TTATAGTCGGAGAAGTTAAAGTTTAATGTTTATTTTGTAATAAACATAACATTTTATTGATTTATAATTGATCTTTTTCAATACAACAATAAATGAGTGAATTGATCTTTTTCAATACAATAATAAAAGTCTGAATAAACTTGAAACATATAATCGGAGAAGTTCTATACACAAACATTATTGTCATTAAATTAAATTAAATTAATTAAATAAAATAGTTCAATCCTTCAATAAATATAATAATTACAGTAAAATAAGATTATCCCCATTATTCACAACATGGCTTGAGACTCATCTTCATAGTTCAATACCTCATTATTTTGATGAAAAAATGTTTCGTCAAAAACAAATTTATTCTTCACCATTGTGTGAGAGAGTAACTCATTCATTACTTCTCCTGTCACCCAGATATACCCCATTCCATCAAACGTAGTTGCAAACTTGTTTAGGAAACTTACACAAAAAGACATGCTCTCTATTTGTCTCACAGGCATATTCTTAATTCCTATTGCATTATGAATAACAAAATTGGCGCACATATACTGCTTGTGGAGTGAATGAAAGATATCTTTTGCGTCAAATTCCTTTTTTTGAGACAGAACCATGCATGATTTAATTCGGTCGCGCAATGCTTTCTGAATGTTTGGATCCTTATTTGATAAGATAAATTCCATTGCTCGTAATTTCAACAAGTCACGAGATGGACATTGTGGGAACGCATGATTGTTGGAACAGAATCCACATTCTTTCACCTTTTGCCTTCCATTCACATGAAGAGATTCGTTGCCAATATTTTGAGTCAAAACTTGGTCAATTCCCATGTTTTGAATATTGGGTTTGTACTTTTTATTAGGATTGCTACTCCTGATTTCGTGAGCAGGTTTCAAACGATGTTTTGTTTGTCTGAGGATATGAGAAGTGGAGGGTACAATGCATGAAATGTGTCCCTCAGCTCCGGTTGTGGTTCCAGTTAGTCTGCCTCCAACTGATCCAAATTTCATAATATCCTCAATCTGAAGTGCCAAGGAGTTCAATTGAAATTTATCATTATCATCACATTTTGAATACCCCACAATGGATTGTTGTAGTATTGATGCATAGCTCTTAGTGTCTAATGGTTTGACCTTCCCCCCCTTTTGTTGTACATATCCTGGAGGTGGTGGTTCTAACGTTTCTTCAACAGGAAATTGATGGTCATCTTCTTGTGGTTCAATGATTGTTTCTTCATGATGCCCAATGAGTCTACTGATACAATTATCATCAGCAGGAACCCATCCCAATAGAGACCCAGTAACACACTCTCTAGCTAGATGTCGAGGCTCAAACATGTTTTTTTTAAATCCACCCCAACAACAAATTTCGTGTGGACACATGTCCTGTTCTGCAACACGCTCAACACAATCACATCTAGTCATGAAATTGTAGAATTTTCTTGGTGCCGCATCCATGTACACTACAGAGGAAACAGCTGTGCAAGAGCACTGTTTGTCTTGATCAAAGTATGTAGTGCTGCGCAGTTGTTGTTGTGCACGCTGTTTGAACCTCTTATATCGTTCGTATGAATTCAAATTTAATGCCTTCGCTGCTAACAAAAGATCTGCATTGTATGCTGTTCTCGGAGAACTCTGTAATTGTGAAATCTCAACTCGCATCTTCTGACTCTGACCAAATAGCAAAGCATTTGTGGCTGTTACATGATTTTGTTGCCTTTGCAATAGCTCACGGATAAGGACAATAGGATGCTCACAGAAATTGTTTCCAAATTTGTTTCCATCATTAAGATAGACAAGCACACTAGAATGATTTTGTTCACTTGCTGTTGATCCATGCCGGTTCCTATTTCCAGGAATCTTGTTGAGACAGTACTGGGCGTATGTTGCTCTTTCTTCAATAAAAGACAAAAAGTCGCTTTCTAACTTGCCATCTCTACTTGGTTGTGTATAAAGAAGGTCCTTTGCTGATTGTACATTTTCATCAAATTCAGCTTCTGTTGAAGCTTGAATCATTCTCACCAAGTGTGAGTTCAATAGTTCGCATCCAGATCTGCCAAATCGTTTTTCTAGTCCAGAATCAATAAGATGCCATTGATCCAAAATAAATTTTGCATTTGTAAACCCAAATGACTCAATCATGTCTTGATTGAAGAAGCCATCTCCTGATACAACATCTACTTGATTGAGTTGGCGCCCTGGCGAGCTTTCTTGTAAGAAATCACAAAGAAATTTGTACAATTCAATTTTCTCTCCACACAAAATCCCCTCGCATCCTATGCAAATTTTCCCAAGCTCGTTGTACATCGCCACTGCAACATAAGGCCATAATAGAGTATTGATCCCCCTCTTCATCATGTCAAGACAAAGGTAACCTCCAAACAATTCAAAATTTCGACGCATGGTTGCCGTCTGCCAAATAACTCCCATGAGTTTTTTGTTAGTTGTATTAGTGTCACGGACAAGTTTGTACGTAAATCCCTTGGCTCTCTCTTTAATAAGTTCCAAGTAATCAATGAAAGAGAAAATAGCTTCACTTTGACTATCGGCAGTGGCCTCAATCTCAAGCCATGCAGATTGTGCAAGCTCATATGCCTCATCATCATTGATAGATGGATTGTTGTCAATGCCCAACATATCATTTGCATTTGCCACTGATTTGAATGATTCATAGTCGCCATTCGCGCTGCGATAGACAGGCAGCAATCGTAGTACTTTGAGTCTGGTGTTGTAAACATCACTTTTTGTAACATTCTTTGCTTTTGGCCAAACTGGTGATAGTACTCTTTTAATGGTAGAAGAAGCCAACTTGCCACCATGCTCCATAAAATTACAAAGAGTAAATAAAGCATTTTCTGGCAAGTATTTCACATACTTTCCTGCCCTTTGTAGACACGCAACTCTGTTTTGCCTTCCTGGTTGACATTGTCCACTATGCTCACAAGTTGCATTAACAATCTCAATCGGCTTCGACCACAAGTTTGTGTAACTGAATCTTGCAGACCCCTGAGCCCTAGTTCTATGCTTGACCAAAGCTTTGAGGGTTATGCGCCATGAGCAGTCTGCTAACAAATTCCCGTTGGTGTAGATTCTGCTAGTTTCATTTTTTCCATATCGATTGCACTGTATGTACTGCTGTTTCATCTTTGCTGACCACCCATGTGCCTTCGCTACCTCATTCACTGCAACTTGAAGAAGGTCTCGGCTCAACCATTTTTCCCCTGGCTTGAACAGTTCGTTTGACAAAGCATTAAGATTAATGTTTTTATCGTAAGCAGGTGATTTTTCATCACATATTTTGGAGAATAATTTAGTATCAAACCTGACAATAATCACTGCATGATCATTTTTTCCACTGATTCCGTTAAGATATTGCCTTTCTTCGTATGTCTTCAGTGACTTTGCAAAGTTTATAGATGGGCACTCTATGGTGGCAGATGAGATTGATGTGAATGTTGAAGTGACAGAGGAGGTGCTATCATTGTTATTAGAAAGTATTTTACTTCCATTTGCTCTTACAATGGTACCACAAACAGGGAAGGATTCACGCTCATTTGCGCTCGCAGTAATATTGCAAAATGGGGTACGTTTGCTTTCATTCGCTCTTTGAATAATAGTTTGCATTGGGGTTGATTGACTTCCATTTACGATTTCGTTAATATTGTTCGTAGAGAGAAACTTGCTTTTGTTTTCTCTTGCAGTAGTATCACTCATTTGGATAGAATCACAATCATTTGCTCTTTCAATATCATCTCGCGTTGGTGGTGTAAGTTTGCTTCCATTTCCTATAGCAATAATACCGCACGCAACTACAGCAGCTACTCCTGACGCAAAATTGGAGGGTAATTTCCCATTGATTGCACTATCTGTGCTTACCGCATTAACTGTTGTGACCATTGTACTGAATACAAAGAAAAACAACAACACCGAGGACTTGTAACGCGCAATCTCAAACTGCACTAATACAATTAGTGTGAATGCCCGTCTCCATTCAATAACTGCACAACCAAGAACTAAACAGTACAGCCAAGGATGCACTGCTGGGAACAATGAAGAGGTGCATGATTGTTTGATACGGTCTGTCATCATTATTGTACTGAGTATCTGCATCCAAAATAAAATTAATTTCGTGGTCTCGAACAATGCTGGGTAATATTATAAATACTATCTACAATATATATAAATAATACGGCACATGGGTTTTTGAATCATGGCGCGGAAGTTCCACCTGCATAATATTTAAGAAGTTTCGGATTTAATCGGTTCTTAATATTGCTTCGTCTGTGCGTCACCAGATATTTTGTTACGCCTAGTTCAAACTTACTATTCCTACGTAACAAAATGTACGAAAATCTACGATAAAACCAAGCCTGACTCTGCAAAGCCGCGTCAGACCACCTGGCTCCCAGCCCGTCAACCATGCCGACGACGATCGAGAGCACATCTCTCCACCACAATGGCATCGGCTTCGCGCAGAAGATCTTACAGACTTTTGTCTGTACGGTGGAATTCAATATCTAATTACGCGAAGGATCGTACATTGTACATTGTTACATAGGAGTATGTAATGTAGGACATATCCTATTCTCTCAAATGCTCTGATTCTCTCTCTGTAATAGAGAGAGAGAAAAAAAGATATCGCGACTGTCGCGCAACTCTGACTGCGCAACTCCGCCTGGTACCTAGCAACGTAGGAGTTGGGTAGAAAAAAGATTTTGATCTGGCTGATGAATGACATGATGTCCTTTACGTCGCGTAGTCGACCGCCATGATCTGCTCGTTCTGCCTCCACAAAGTCAACAAACATCATCAACACCAATCTATTCACAGTTGTGGACGCTCATAAAATTGGTTTTCGTCCAAAATTCATTACGACCATCATCCAAACAAACAAATCAAAATGTTCAAACTATACTCCTCCGCCGCCGCTCTGGCCGTGATTGCGTCTAAAGCGACTTCCGCGTCTGATGTTCCTTCCGGCGCACTTCCTACTTTGCGTAGCGGGCAGGATGCTCGTGCCGGAGCGAATAATAAAAACCGTCGTCATCAGGAGTTGGTTAGTACGTGGGATCTAAAGGGCAAGGAACATGCCGGAGAAGACATGCCATCGCTAACAAGTGATAAGGAGTCTTGCGACCTGATCTACGCAGACTCAAATCGTGCCGAATGCGAGTCATGGTGCGCGGAGTTCTTCAAGGTATGTGTCAACCCAACCTACTTTTCTGATAGCGATGGCTTCGACGAGTGCATCGACAGATGTTCAGCGTATCCCCGAACCAACACCGTGGTGGCGAGACCCCCCGCAACCTTCATGCACCTCGGGAGCGACACATTTGCCTGCAGAGATCTTCACTTGTGGGAGGCGCAAAATGATGCTTTTGGCCATGCGGTACGTTATTTTTCAGTCTTTTGCAGTGCTTGATACAATTGACCTATAAAACAGCTGCTTACGTTTTTGTTTTTGCGGGTGTTCTTTATTTCGCAAGGCTGCCTTTCATTGCTCCCACTCGAATTTCGGAGGCGGGAGCATCTGCTCAGACGTTGAGATTGATGGCAAGAGTCCTTTCGAGACCCTGCGCGATGGTGCATGTACCCATCACACGGCGGGGTACTGCGTCCTTAGCAATGGCGGCAAGGTTGCTGACTGCTCGTCCACTCCTGAAATAACTGATGCAACACTCCCCAATGCCCTTAAGATGATGCCCGATACTGTCGAATATATCTTCTTGATGGAGAATCAGGGCATCACCGGACTTCCTGAGGGCCTCTTCACGAACCTTGCGGCTCCGGAGAAGCTCAAGGCACTGTACCTTGACGATTGCATGATCAAGGATATGCACGAGGCAGTCTTCCATCCTCTGGTCAACCTCGAGGTGCTCAATCTGAACTTCAATGAGATCGAAGTTCTTCAGGACGAGCTGCTCAAATTGCCAAAGCTCCGCCAGTTTTCCATCTTTGGCGACCCCACCCCTCCCGAAAGCGAAGTGCCTGTATTCGGTCCCGGAGGTGGCAGGAAACCGGGGAAGCTCACCTCAGATGGATTCTCCAACAAAGTCTTCCAGTACACAAATAACCTTGAAAGACTCATCATGTATGGTAACCCAGGCATCACCGAGCTCCATGATGGTATGTTCGAGGGTTTGAACAAGGTACACACCATGTTCTTCGTTTTCTGCGGGCTGACCAATGCCGGCATTCCCGATGGCGTCTTCAAGCCTCTCACTTCCATGGTGTACTTTGACTTTCAGGGGTGCCCATTCACGTCTCTCCCAAAAGAATGGTTCGAGGACGGAGGTTGGTCAAAGAATATCGAGCGTCTTGCATTTTTCGCTTGCGAAATTACCGAAGTCGACGAGGAAGTCTTTTCCTGGCATCCTAAGCTCAAGCAGGTGTACTTGCATGCTAACCCCGGTCTTGACTTTATTCCGGCCTCGTTTTACGAGAACCTCAAGGATTTGGAAATATTAACTATCTAATGAGTTTTGGGACATTTAATTATCCGATAAAAAATTGCAGGATACATCATTTGGTACTGGGCTAGTGTAACATTCCACTTGAATAATTGCAATACATTAATGTTAAGATTCCAAATAATAATTTCTGTTGGAGAGCATATCTAGTATCTAACTTTTCTTTTATCTGGTGTTGTCTGACTTTGATTTAGAGGGTTGTCTAAAAAATATCATCACTCTTGCTCTTTGGGCTCATAATTTAATCTGAATTATCTTTTCCACTTTTTCTCGTTTACACTGAATGTTAAACTTTGTTGTATTATATCTAAATCTTGGAGGGCTTTGAATGTATGACGACAGTCGTTCAAGGACGCGGAAGACTTCGACACTTCAACTCCCGATGAAAATTCTGTCAATACATCATTATTTTGTATGTTCTCATTTGCGATTGATGTTTTGTTTTCATGCCCAAGGTTGGCATTATGTACCAAACGCATCGCAAGCCCCTCTACGTCCTCCGGCTCATCAACATCATGCATCAGTTTCCCAATCGACACATTCACATTTGAATCCGTTAATGCCTTGAGTTGTGATACAGCAGTCAGTGAATTGGACCATCGGACCCCTTTAAATATTTCAAATGACGGTGCATTCTTCGGAACAGAGAGCAGGCCGTATCCACCATCATTGGCTGGGCACATGTGCGCCTTTCCAATATTGATATTTTTACTATTATTTTCATGAGAAGATAGCGTTTTGCATGATATTGATGATGTTGCTGTTGGCGGCGGTGTTGTTGTTGTATTTCCAGAAGAAACATGCAAACCATGTATAATCTCTTCTAGTGGGAGCTCAGGAGAATCCATACCCAGAAATAATACTGCCTTGTTGCTGATTTTTCCGTCGAACGTGGCACCTGATCCTCTTACTCTCTTTGATAAATTTCCATGTTTATTTTCCCGTTGTAGCGCAACAAGCTCAAGAAGCATGCGAGTTCTTTCTAGTGCATCAGCAAGTTTATCCCCTAACGAGGAAGAAGTCAAATCTGATTTTGATGATACACCATTGTCACTCTTTTTTTGCGATGACATCATTGGGAGAAGAAACCATCCAGTAGTTTTTTCAAAACACAAGTCTGATTGATCATTAAGTTGTTGATTATTGTCATTATTGGAAGAATTATTCTCCACAGATTGATGTGTGAGGTCGATCGATTGAAGAATAGAAATCATGTGTGCCTCTGCTGATTTTGTTCCAGGTGCATAACATAGCACTTTAAGAGTGTGTTTCAATTGAGGCTTATATTCGGATTTGTTTTTGTGACGAAAAATCAAAGGAATGATTTTATGAATAAAAATAGAACATCCGAACGTGTTCGCAATAAAGATAATATAATTGAACGACATGAAATAATTATTCCACGAGGGTTTCGGTAAAGTCAGCTCCATAATCATATCATCAGATCGTCTGTATGCAAAACAAATTTGTAATGGTACTACTCACGCATGAACTCAGTGTCACTAAAATGTCCGACAACATTGCTTTCGCCAAAGATGCTGCACCTTCCGATCCAAGCAGCGGAGCAAGCCGTGTTTTGCTCATCCCAGGCGTGGGGCATTTTGCAAAGACGACAACAGCCCCGCCTAAGACACATGTTGTCGAATCGCCGTTGTTCTCGTCCATTACTATGGTATATTGTTTGTTTAGAGTCAGAGATGGCGTCTTCTCTCTCTCTAGGTAGAGAGAGAGAGCGAGAGCGCCGCTGTTTTCGGTTGGGTTTTGTGATTTTGGCGTGTCAACATAATAGCAACATAATATGGATCTGTCCGTTGTCGGTCATCAGTTGTTTACACCAAATTTGAACCTCGATGTACGCGACCTACCTGGCTGACCACGACCGTCCGATATTTGCACCTACCATATGATGTATCATCGCTGACGATGTCCGCATCAACCTAGATGTCAACCATGGCATGGGCAAATGATTGTACTTGACGGTCCTTGACGCTACACAAAACATGGCCCTGCAAATAATTTTGAGCATTGCATAGTTCCCACAGAAAGTCTCCTTGCGGACGTGATTATTCCTGTTGTTCTCCGTCGCCCAACAGAAAACAGATATTCAAGTTTACCTGCGAAAATCAAAACAAAGTGCAACAAAGCAACTGAATTATTGTTGATTTGTCTATTCGCATTATTCAGTATGACACTCCCAAGATGGGCTACCCATTCGGCATCCTTCTGCCTCGGGGCTACCACTGCTGCCATCATGATGATGGTTCAATCTCAATCAATAGAAACCAAGAAATCAAAAGATGCAGATGCATCAGCATCAATTGAAATTATTCCTCAACAAACTCTATATGCCAAAAATTATGCGCCTAGTATTACAGTGCCAATCAAAATGCAACCTTCTCTTCCCATCAAAATGTTTCAACCCAATAAAAATCTCTGGATAGCCTTTGATACTCGAACCAAAAACCCATTGTACGTTATGGAACGCCTAGCTGCAAACAACAACAACAGCAATAATCACAAAGAAAAGCACAAACACAACAGATCATTTTCCAAAAATACTACTAATGCAAACAATGCTAATTATGATGATGATGATTATGATTCAATGCCATACGAATCAATGCCATCTCGAAAAAACAAAAAGTTTTACGAAGAAACCACCCTTCCCCCACATTTCCGCTCGCGGAATCATCACTATCGAAATTCGGGATACGATCGTGGTCATTTGGCGCCGGCTGCTGATTTTTCTTCTTCAAGCGATGAGGAACTTAATGATACATTCGTACTTACCAATATATCACCTCAATTACCCAGGTTTAATAGAAATATTTGGTTGAGGTTGGAGGAGTTTGTGAGAAATGTGGCAATGGCGGAGACGGAGACAAGGAGGGCTGGTAGTAATGATGATGCAACAATGGAAGAAGAGAGGGAAACTTGGGTGATTTCGGGTCCTCTATGGCTTCCTAGTTCTACTACTGACAACACCAGTGCTGGAGGGCAAGGATTTCGATATTCCTATGATGGGATTGGGAAACCACCTTCGTTAATTGCCGTGCCAACCCATTTCTTCAAAGTGATTGCGGTGGTTGCTAAGAAATCAAAAAAGAATGACACGTCTACGACTGCAATAAACAATCGCAATCATCAAAATATTGATGTTGCTGACAATAATGATGTTGATGTGTTAAAGAAATTTGCAGCATTTGTACTACCCAATTCAGAATCGAAATCAGAAGGAGGAGATGGTGCCAGAGGGAGTAATAATACAAAAAGGAATGGAATTCAATTGGTTAATTACACTGTACGGTTGACTGATTTGGAAGCTGTTACTGGAATGGAATTTTTCCCTCATCTTCTTGGATCGTACAATGGTATGGATGATGATACGAATAACAGTAGGGGCGGTAATGCTACAGAGGATACTAATCCGCTCCGCAAGGAAATTGCAGATGCCTTGACGGACCATGTCCGATTTAATGCTCGTAGTACACAAGCTGGGACGAAGAAGAAGAACAAGAAAGAGCTAACACATAAAAGCAGTAGTAGTGATAATGGTGCATTTGCTGTGGCACTGGTAAATGAGGAAGAGCAATGGAGCAAAGGGCGACAGCGGAAGGTAAATCAAATTTTACGGGACAATTCTCCGATTCCCTTTCAGCATTTGTGCAGCAAAAATGACGTGTGTTTTGAATTGCATAATGTATAATAGTAGTGCGTTTGTATTTCGAAAGATTTGTTTTGCCTTAATTTACTCACACACTGTTTTTTAGACTTATCACGAAGAGTGCATACTATCATTACATTAGGAAGTGCAGACATAGATTATTTTATGACAATTTCTTGATTCAGGTGAAATTCGCAATGATAACAGTGCCCTGTATATAATATTATTATGGTTTCCTTTGTAACGTTGCAATTGGTCCTTTTCATTTTATGACAATGCTCCATATTGATTCCTTTTTATTGTGAGTTGTGAGGTTTTCAAATATCATTTCACAGTGAGTTGCAGTGAACATTTCATACTCATGAAAAGATATGTGTGCTTTGCAGTACTCCGTTCATAAGTATAAAAACAATGTATTCATTGCGTTACAATTTCTCGGGGTGCATCTCAAGGTTGTCCGCCTAAGTCTTTCTAGTCTTCGGTTACTATTTAGACGCTGGTTCCATACCGGCCAATTCCGAGGTACGCATTCATTTCTCGTTTTTCTTTTCTAAAGCAGCCATCTTCTTTGATGTATGTTCGTGAGTTTTGCATTATCTTTGTTCCTATCGGACCTTTGTCGATTCGAGCAACCAAATTAATGGTTGAAACAATTGATGTATGATCAATGACGAGGTTACTGATATTGTAAGCGGCTGCATGACGGTAACGTTTGGAGTTGTCATATTATTTGAACTCGTTGCGTGTCATAGTTCTCAACAATCTCCTTCTTCTTGCCACACTTAAAAACACCTCACATGCTCAATCAAAATTTTGAATCATCCGAAGTGACAACATCTTCAGATCATTCTGAATGTCTGAGCAATCAAAGTCGTCCCCATCCGAAGCAGATGGCATGTTATCTTTCCAATATTGTCGCACAGAACAAATTGATGATAATTGGCGATCATGTTTGTCGTCCCCATCCTCGGGATCGTCGTCAAGTCCGCCACCACTGTGAACAACCTCACAAGGAAGATCCAATCGAATCACACCCATCTCTCCTGATCCCCCTGCAGTGCCATCACCCTCGTGCGCCACTTCCTCTCCCTCTCCTCCATGATTCCTTCTATTCCTCCTCAGGATAGCAGTTCGGTCTACAGTAAACTCCACTTTGAGCGTGACTGCCACCTCCACCAAATCAGTCTTGACCGTCACAGGACAGTCCAAGGGAAGTACCAACCCCAGCGATATTGAATCAGTAAATCCGTAATCCACCATTTCATATGACGAATCAAATACGTAGGAACGAGTTTTGGTTCGTTTCGATGATACTGCTCCGGATGAGGAGGATGATGATGTCGATGATGAATTGGCAACTCCTTCGCAAATGGCATATTCTTCTCCCACCAATGCACAACAGACACGGTGACATGGAATAATTGCCGAATATCCCCCCATTCCGCCATCATTCTCTGCCTCCTCTTCCTTGCCATATTCGCCGCCGTTAGCATCACTGTAGTAACCATCAACATCAAAATTTGGAAATTTCACTCGAATCCCCACCCTCATTCCAGGAACCAACGGTCCACCAATCCCCACCAAAGTCATCCATGCACAAAGCCCTCCCTTCCCATCATTAATGATGTGTGTGCTGGTGCGTTGTTCTGCCGTGAGACGTGACACAATGTGACATGTGGGTGGGTTGGCATTGACGATTAGTTGGGATGGAATGGCGCCAGAGGCGTCGGTGGAGGAGAGGTAGAGAGGAAGTCCGGAGGAGTGGGCAATGGCGTGGAGGTCTCCAATGTGAACTCGTGTAGATTGCGAGTGATGATGACTATTATGGTGTGGGTTATTGGTATTGGTTGGTTTGGAGTGATAAGATTTGGAGGTAAGAACGGTGAAGGGACATTGAGTTACATAAAGCTAAAAGTGGGAGAGAGAGAAAAGAGAATGAAAATCAAAGTGGTAGTGTTAATATTTGTTTGAATATAAAATAATGCGAAGACAATCAACCAATTAATGAATAAACCCATACTTCCATGTTCATATAACACAGAATACAATATAAAACTATTTACCTCTCCACTCGTGGAAGTCACAACCAAGACTGCCGAATAAAAGTATTTGACACATTCTGCAGCCATGGTGGGAGGGACATCATTGGGCAGCATGGCACGAAAGGATAGTGCGATTTGATCTCTTTCTATCGATTTTGTTGTTGTCGATGCTGCTGATATTGTTGCGGAAGTTGCTGATGACAATGATGCTGTTGCGGCAGACGATTTCGCTGCTCCTACTTCTGCTGCTGTTGCTGCTGTTGCTGCTGCCAACGACTTTGAAGATTTTGCCGAAGACATGATTTTTTCCCATGCAAGTGTTGGGTTGATTTCTTTTGTTGATTGTTCTGTGGTAATAGAAGCATCTGCATTATGTTCTATTGTTGTTTTTGTTTTTGTTTTTGTTTTTGTTGGTGTTGTTGCGTTTACTTTGGAATCTGACTCACTTTCCTCTTCTTCGTGATTGGATTCTTCCTCAGAATCAGAATTATCGCTAGAGTCATTTTCATTGGTGGAGGACAACGAGGATGATGATGATGAATCCTCGTCATTTTCTTCTCCGCTACTACTGCTCTCATCATATTTTCCTTCTTCCTCCACGCTAAGATCATTATCTTCATCACTGCCAACAGCAGCATCTGCATTATTGCCCTTCAAAACATTCGTCAAGACATTCCAATCAGGCAATTGCAATGGATGATAAGGATACATATCCTCGTAATATTTCCCTCTGCCTCTGTCATTGCTATTATTTTTATCATCTGCAGCACCATCATTATTGTCAGTAATACTGCGCTCCTTGACATTCAACAATTCCAGCACATTTGTCATGTAGAAACAAATGACATTATTTTCTTGTGGAGTTGGAAGATCCATATTGGAGCAGTCTGAAAGAGGTGGAATATTATTGTTGGCATCGTCATCCTCATCATCATTATTATTACTGTTGTTGTTGTTATTGTTATTGTCATCCTGTTCCGAGGATCCCAAAGTGGTGCTTTTTAAAATGCTAGGAGAATTATTGTTGGGAAACAAGCAAGATTGAACTGCCACTCGTTCTGCTTGCTCAATGTGCATTATTGTGGGCAGAGGAACAAGCCTGCTTCTGCTACTCTTGCTAACGACTGCCTCACTTGCTGTACTAACAGCTGAACTACCAGTAGCTGATTCGCCACCCCAATGATCATTTTTCCAATAATTTTGTTCCATCAAACAAGCCAGCTTCAAACAAGCGTGTCCTCCTCCACCTCCATTATTGGTAGCATTATCCTGTTCCTGCCCGTACAATTTCAACAGTTTGGCAATTTCAAGAGAGGATCGCCATCGACTCTTTTTGGTACTGCTTCCGCCGAGATGGGCTCGTCCTGCTAGATAAAGCCGTGCTGATTGAATCGTATCTCGAATGTGAACGTTGTTGTTGCTGTCGTTAGTATCATTGGAGGTACTGTTGGCGGCGGTGCGAGCAGTAGTATCATTGGCAGTGCGAGTTGTGGAAGTGGGTCGATGGATGCGAACCGAGCCCACCACCGGAGTGCCGGCTCGATAATTTTGACGGGAGAGGAGCAATTCAATTTCCATCGCTGGAACTGCTAGCTAGCTTTCTGCTTTGATTTCTATATCGCTCGTAGTGGATACTCCTTTGGCGCACTAACAGCGGAGCGAAAAAGTTGTGGCTGCAATTTTTAAATCGGCTTCCAAAATTGAACCAATAAAGAATAGCTCCCCGTCGTTGCGCAGATGATGAATAGGCTACAGCATCACCATCAATAATAACAATATTATTATCATATTATCATCTCGTGGACGTGAGAGTTCGGAGGTGTGTGGTGCCAGAAGTTTGGTGCGGTGGTTCGGTGGTGCGGATGGATTGCGGACATTTTGAAGTTAGGGAATAACCCTTTTCTACCCATGACTGATTTCATCAGAGAGTTAATCACCTCACATGACAGTGCGTTTCTCCGATCTTTTTGTTTTTTTTCGTTTATTTCGCGAGTTTTTGTGGGTAGTAAAAGGTTACTTTCCGTTAATTAATAATATTCTTATGAATGGAATTATTTCGGAATAAGAATACCTTTTCAAAGTGTTATTCTTTTTTGTAAAACTATTCAGATACATAGTTTTTTGACAGAAGTATCTTTTATGTCAAGCAATATTTACTATGAGGTATAGGTAAATAGAGGCAGTGTTTAGTTTGAATTAAAAAATAAAAGTTGACGTTGCTTGATGAGGCTTCATCACGTATCTACTATCTGGCCATTTGCAATTGTTCCATAAATCAATCAGCCATGAGCGACTTTCCTCCCAATCGATCCAACATTATCGAAATCGAACCGATCCACCTTCGAATCCGACATAATGATCCCGATTTGATATTGTTGCGGTTGTACACTGACCTTTCCTCTCGAGCCAGTAGCAGTGGTAGTGGTGGTGGTGCCAGACATCGATTGAAACGAAACAAGGATGTGGGAGGAAGATGCTATTGCAGTAATAGCAATCGCCATGGTGGATCCAATACGTGGAAGGAGCTCGGTCGTGAAATTGGCAAAAATACGCAATTGAAGAAAATTGGTTTCTGCGGACTTCGAACAAACGTTACCACGAGAGAGATGGAACATTTGGAGGCATTCTGCAAAGGACTTAATGTCAATCGATCCATTGAAGAACTTTCCTTCTTTGCATGTCTCTTCGTCGCGCAGGGGGCAATGCTTCAAGTATTGGAGCCCTTTTTTGAGAATAACAAACAATTATCTTCGTTGGGCATTCGACGATGCGACCTCGGGCCGGAAGGGATTTGTGCCCTCTCCTCGTCTTTGATTCGATCGCATTCCATCAAGAAAATTGATTTTAGCAATAATCGAATTGATGGAGAATCAGTGGAGGAATTGGTCAAGGCTTTGTATTTGAATCATGAGCTGGAGGAATTGAGTTTGGCGGGAAATGATGTGGGGAGATATGGATGCATGGCGTTAGCGGCATTGCTACAAAATCCACAATCTATGCTTAAAAAATTGAACCTTCGTTGCAATAATATCAATGATGAAGGAGCAATCACGTTGGCAGAATCATTGATGGGCAATAACAAGTTAACTCATTTGGGCCTCGGTGGGAATGAGTCCATTCATGATCCAGGATGGGATGCCTTCTCGAGAGTCATCTGTGATGCTACCAGCATCAACACTACGTATTATTCGAACCACACACTCGCTGTTCTGACAAGTTCTTCTCATCATTCACCAGCCAGTTATTTGGAGTTGAATCGATGCCACAACAAACATCACGTAGCGCGGCAAAAGATATTTGGAAAACATTTTGATCATCCAAACTTTGTAACGGTGCCATTTGTTGAAATGGAATCATCTCTCTTGATTCATGTCCTGAAGTTTATTGATCAATTTCGTGGGGATGGTATGGAGAATAGGAACGTAAGGCATACAATCCTCTTTCAGTTATTGAAGAATATTCCTCAGATATTTGGTGTATCTGGAAACAAGACCCATTACAAGACAAAGTGATTGCTTTCAAGCGTATGTATTTATTTCATGATATGTTCAATGTATTGCATATTTTGTCAATGTGTTGAAAAGTTCAAAAATACTGTCATAATTCCCATGGAAAGTTAAGTAAAATGCATTTTTAAATGACTTCTACATTTTTGTGATGATGACACTTTACATCTATTTAGAGAGCAGTTGTAGATGCATTTAAGTGGTAATGTAAGTTTGCATTGACATGAAATGACTTTATATTGTAAAATATTTTCATTTTAGACTTGGCAACAATGATGATTTGTATTTCCACAACTAGCACAGTAAACAGTATTATTTATCCTCTTTTTTGCGTGTACTAACACACACAACACGCCAAGCAGGGTGCATGAATCAAAAAGTATCTTAACTTTATACTCAGTGAAACAGCATTTTATATCACTTATTACTTAGTAAATTATTACGCACTTTCCCATCACAAAAGGCTCTCAGCACACATGTTATGCTTGTAGTAGTATTTTTCTCTACAGTGAAGAACTCAGGAAGGATCCAAAATTAAGTTATTTAATACGCAAAAGTCCTCTCGATCCATCCCTCTTCTCGAATTGTTTGACGCGTGATAGCATCAGTTTTCACTCTAGACGTAGCCCTCATAAGCGCTTTCCGGCCCTCATCAAAGCAGAAAATAAAAATAGCAAAAGGAATTGCTGGAAACCAATGTACAAGGCGGATGTTTCGCGTTCCAAGTCCAATGTTGATAGGCTTACAGTAAGCAAGCCACGATACAAGCAAAATTTCACTTCCAATAGCAAAAAGCATGAACGAGTTCTTCATCCCTTGGCTCTTGATTGAAAGCCATCGTGTTTTGCATACAAGGAGACCTGCGATCTGCCCAATTACAATTGACCCAAAAAATGCTCCTTGTGCATGTTTCAAAGCCTCGTGCGCAGTCTCAGATGATGCAATATTCAAGCATTGCTGGTATTGAGATCCTTGCTCGCCAGGATTTTCTGTTTGGAACTGCTCAAAAGTTGATACTTGGCCGGGGTTATGAGGATTTGCAGCCTCAGATCCAGGCCAATAGCAATATCCCTCACACATGTAGTTACAATCATCCTCTTTATCGTTGAAATATCCGCAAATATTTCCGTTTGCATCGCAAAACGGAAGCGAATCAGCCTGATCAGTAAGATGTCCACATGAATCTTTATTTTCAAAGTTGAATCCCATACAATAAAATGCCTGAAAACGATTATTGGGAAATGCAGTATTTGATTCCACGTCATATTTGTTCACACTAGCACAACCAGCCCTATCTAAATCAGGGATAGTCTCACTGCCCTGGCCATTGCAGAAAAGGGCATGTTCGTATTTCTTCTTTGTCATACTTTGTTGGTTTGCGCAATTTGTTGAAAAGTTGAAGGGTTCTGCTTGGAGCGCATCCTCAGGAACAAATGCGCCACGAATTTCAGCGCTTCCGTGCTCGCCACAAAATTGATTCTTGCATCTAGATTCCGAAGTTTGTTCACACAGTGACCACAGACCTGCGGGTCTGCCACCAAAGTAAGGAAGAATTTCGACGTTTTCCCCTAGATTTCCAGGACCATTAGCATCATCTGTGTTCCAATGCGTGAACCTTTTTTATGGGATTCATATCGGTAGAATAAGTGGTGAGGTTTGCATTCAGTCTCAAAAGCATGAAATAGAGTCACACATGGAATTATTTGTATCACCTATTGTCCCAGAATGATGACTTGCGGCTACGCCAAGGGACATATTCAAAGTAATTGTTCTGTTCATTTGCCTCATAACTTTCGAGTGTAGCGGTATGTTTTCCCTGAGTTTGCTCTGTGTATGTGTTAGAATTTCGGAAGTCAAAATTAGCTGGCTTTCCGCTTCCAGCAAAGTTGTTAAATGCGTAACCACAATTATCAACCTCCCCGTCTAGTCCTTCAAACCAGAAAGGATATTCCCTTGTTGGTGGGTCAACAGATGGATCAAGATTTCCATTAATTTCGCCATTCATATTCACGTAGTGCCCGCCTTTGAATTTGCAAAATAATGGTTGATGGCCCCAGACCTCAGAGTGGCCTCTGTTGACGAGAATATGAGGAGGGTATCCGTAGTCATTGAGCACAATCATGTACGTGAAAAACCCTGCAAGGGCTTGTATCATGCCTATTTGCAAATACGAGAAGTGAATCATGCGGCTTGTAACAAGTCGATCAGTTTTTGAATTACGCGGTGGCCGTTTCATAATGTCAGCTTCCGGGCGTTCATAAGCCATCGAAATGGCTGGAATCATGTCAGTTCCGAGGTCTATCGCCAAAATGAGGAAAGTCGTCAATGGAAGCGGAATAGCGAACACAATGAATGCCAAGAATGGTGTGATTTCGGGGATATTACTCTGTATAGTGTACGTGATAGATTTTTTAATGTTCTCAAAAATTAAGCGCCCTTCTTCTACTCCCTTAACAATAGAGGCGAAATTATCATCTAGAAGGATCATGTCAGCTGCATTCTTTGATACTTCACCTAATCATGTTGGTGGTGGTGATGATGATGGAAATGATTTTTTTGGCAATGATGGAGGTATGTGTGAGTTGGCAGAGTTTAATGAATGGGTGGGCAAATTAAAGAGTTTTATCAAGAAGCACTCACTACCCATGATTCCCATGGCAATGCCTTCAATATCAGTTTGATGTAGCAAAAATGAAGGTTTACGAATCAGCACGTATTGTTATTGTATTAGTAATAATAAATACGCAGTATTCTTACCAATGTCGGCTTTCTTGATTGCAGGTGAGTCATTAACACCATCTCCTGTGACTGCAACAATATGACCTTGACGCTGGCAATTTTCAACGATGATGAGCTTTTGCTGCGGCGATGTGCGTGCAAAAACGATTTGTCTATGGTTCAGAATAAAATCCCAGTCACTTTCTTTCATTTCAGAAGATAGTGTATGCCCAGGAACAACTATGGCCTCTGCATCGTCTGGGTTTTCATATTCAGCATCACTTGGCATGCGGCCAAACTTGGCATTGTCATTTTCCATGTCACCACGTGTTTTGCTCCACAAAATACCAACCTTGTATGCGATTGCTTGGGCTGTAATGGGATGATCACCCGTTACCATGATAACCTGTAATGTGAGCAACAATTCATTGCATTAGCCAAATGAAAATGATGACATGTGACTTAAATTCAATGGTATGACTGACCTTAATGCCAGCAGTTTTGCACTTTTCCACTGCATCCGGGACAGCAGGGCGTGGAGGATCGATGAGCGCCATGATGCCAAGGAAAACAAGGCCTTTGCACGACATCGAGTTTTGTACACGGCCATCTTTATCTGTTGATTCATTCTGCTTGTCACCAATAGGGAAATTGGGGCTAAAACAATTGTCGTCGCTGGTAGCATATTTAAAGTCTTTACTGTACACTTCGGGATCAAGCTCAAGCTCAGCAAAGCCACTGAAAAAGTAAACAGATAACCATCACTAGTGTGAGATATTTTGGATACAAATAAAATAGTTAATAAGCACATCAGAGAAAGAAAATATCACGTACAGACATCTCAAACCATTGGCAGAGAGTGATTCCTGCTGGTAAACTATATTTCGACGCTCCTCTTCCGTAAGTTCGACAACTTTTCCATCAACAATGGCATGTGTACAACGATCTAAGATTCTTTCAGGAGCCCCTTTCATCAAAACGGCATGATTACCAGTCTTGGAGTGTTCATGGACATGCACTTGATACTTATTCTTCGAATTGAAAGGAATGACAAACTTTTTCGGGTACAAGGAACGAATAGTGTCAACGTCGTTTTCATCTGATGGTTGATCGGATTCGCTCTGAACAAATTTGATCATGGCGCATTCTGAGGCATTACCTACGGGCGTCCAATTATATGATTCAAGCTTGGAGCCATCTCCCTGGGTGATATATCTGTCAGTGAAATACTACAATTAGTATGATGATACTGATAGTAATTAAATGATGCATGGAATATAATTCTTACCCTTTGAATGGTACGGGAATAGGATTACCAAATTCATCAAGTTTCTTTGTTTCGCAATCATCTTCGTACTCCCACTTGCTCGACTCGTTAAATGTTGCGACATTGCAAAGAGAAGCACATCGCATGAGCTTTTGCAAGCATTTGTTTGTTTTGTCATATGTCTTTTTACCACCCGTAAATGAAGAAGGGGCGTCTTCGGTGAAGAATGAATTTGTGCCCCCATATACTACACGAGCTACCGTCATAATATTTTGAGTTAGGGTCCCAGTCTTGTCTGAGCATATGCATGTTGTGGAGCCCAAAGTTTCAACTCCTTCGATGTTCTTGACGAGAACCTTTTTTTCGTGCATTCCTGAATTGAAAATGATGATATTATTGTAATGAGAACATCAATATAAAAAAATGTATTCCTTTTTCTTTTATACATCGATGCTACTCACGTTTAGCAGTTAGCGTGAGGCAAACGGTCACTGTAGCGAGAAGCCCCTCTGGTACATTAGCTACGATGATGCCGATCATAAATACTAAATTTTCAATGTATTGAGTCCCGATGATGATATTGAGGACAAAAAATACGGCCCCAAGGAACATCGCAATTGCAGAAATCACCATAATAAAATGATGTATTTCCTTATTGATGGGTGTTTGGGCATTTTTAGTACTCATCGCCAATGCTGCTATCCGGCCCATTACCGTGTGGTCGCCTGTTTCTACTACAACAGCCTTACAACTACCTTCTGGCACCTGAGTCCCGAAAAAGCAAAGGTTCTGAGTCTCAAGAGGATCGTCGTGAGAGCATAATGCTTTCCTTTTTTGCGGTTCTGATTCTCCAGTCAAGGCAGCATTATCCACTTGAAATTTAAGAATAAATTTGATGCAAGAGATAAATTTAAGAATAAATTTTATGTAAGAGAAAAAGCTGTAACAACATCAAAAATAACATTACCTTGGAAATTATCTGAGCACTCCAAAATTCGAAAATCTGCTGGAATAAGGTCTCCAGCTTCTACAAAAACGATATCTCCTGGCACAATATTCGTGGCCATCACTTCATCTGTGGCTCCATCTCGAAGGACTTTAACTTTCGGCGGAAGCATGCTTTTGAACGAATTCATGAGGGATTCTGACTTGGAATTTTGCACGTATGAGAATATTCCGGTCACGACCACAACAACGACGAGCACAATCCCAAGAAACAAATGATCCTGCGACCTGTCGATTAGATATCCAACAAAACATAGTATTGCACCGCCCCAAAGCTAGCATAAAGAAAGAAAGAACAAAAAAATAGATGCAATATTAGGGAATTTCAAGAAACCGCAGAATAAACCCCACTCTAAAGCATGAGCATAAACTCACTAATAATGAAAAGAATCCCGTAAGTTCTCTCAAAAATTTAACCCAAGCAGGTGTTTGCTTGGGCGGTGTGAGCATGTTCATTCCATGTTCTACTAGTAATCGCTTTGCAACCTCACTATCGAGACCCGTATGTGGATTGACTCCAAGCCGTCCAAGGAGCTCGCCAAGGTCTTCCTTATGCGCCCTGATTTCAACATTTTTCTTTAAATCGTCACGGGCGTCATTCTATTGATAATTTGGAACGAGGCACGAAAAGGTCATGATGAGCTTACTCAAGGCATCGCGTATTGTAGTTCTTTTAGTAATACCTAAGACAATGAAATAACTCACGTCAACAGACTTTCTCTTTCGAAAGTATTCCATTGGCAACATGCTCGATCGCCGCCGCCCTTCGCTTTCTGTTGAAGTGCAATGACTCGCGAAACTGCTCCGTTCCTCTTGGATAACACTCAGCTGACGCAATCGCCTAAACATTTAAAGGCTCGTGAGAAAGTGCAATCACTGAGGAGAATCTTTGCGACTTTTGAAAAAAAAATCAACTTTAAAATTCAAGTTTAAATATTTGTCCTCGCAGGTTGTTGGCATTAGAGGTAGTTAGATGGAGCCAAATTGTGAGCATCGCAGGTCACCCCTGCGCTGGACTCAGTATCGTACCTTAGAAGCACACTGTAGCGGACAGAGGACAGAACGTAGGTGCGACTGAATTTGGAGTAGGTCACAAATTGCAGATTCAAAATTTGAATGGAATGGCTTGGAGCCTCTTCCAATCACTTTTCCGATTGCAACCTTTTGCAATAGCACCATCGCTCACAGCCTCTGTTTAGATAGAAAATATAAAAAACTAAAGAAGATGATTCCTATCCTATACAATGGAATGAATTCTTTCTAAACCAGCACTCGAATGATCAAGGCGACAGAAATCTAGCAGGTTTCGTCGATGCGATGAACAGAGACAAATCAGTGAACGATCATTTAAAATCACTGACAGAAGGAAATACAATCTTCCTCATGGCAGATGCCAAAAAAAAGATCTTCACGGGCCACGGCCCAAAAAATTTCGGCGGCCAGAGGACCAGGCCAGAAAACAAAGTAGGTGCTCTCATTGGGCTGGGAGCCATGGCGCAAAGCGTCATTTTAAATGAAAGTTCGGCACTAAGCACCTGCAAACTGGTCACTCCAAAAAGTGATGAGTTGTTTGCTTGCTCCTCAAGAAACGATTTGGAAGCTCTTGCTGATCCAGAAGACTTTGGTGAAGTGAACTTCAATGGCTCAGGCATTTTCATCCCTGCTCCTTTCCTTTTCAAAAGAATCATCTTGCAAGATTACACAGACCCAATTGACTTGATTCTAGTGGCGCTCTTAGCAGCAACCGATTTTGATCTAAAACATAACGGAGATGATCAGTTCAAATCAGCGAAGGAACATGCTGGCGATTTTATGAAATGGGCTTGGGCTGTGGGAAAAGGAAAGATTCAGGAATCAAGATACTCGGTACACCCTGATGATGCAGAGCTAAACACCTACCGCTCCACCGTCCACCAGTACAGCATTATGCCTCCAGCTGGACATGGTCTTCCTCCACCAGGAATGACTCAAGCCGACAACCGACAACAATGGAATCCTCTGCCAACTAGCTGAAGCATCTCAAGACAAACTGAGGAGGCTGAACGAGGAAACAACCTCCAGAGGGATTTGTTGAGCCACCGCTTGGAAAAAGACGAAGCAAAAAAGGACAAGTTCAAAAAGCTCCACAAATCAACCGCGACAATGATGTTGATGGCATCAGCAACAGATAATGAGAGAGCCATATCAAAATTAGTGGACACGGCGCATGACTTTTTCAACTGCGTAAACACAAGCATCGCAGATATGGAACTAAGTCAAAGCTTCACAGCAATTGGTCTAAAAGAAGTCAGTTTTGCTCATGGTTTGGTCCAGGATTTTCACTTGGGACAGTTTACTTATTTCAACCCAAGTGCTCCAAGCAATTTCGCAATTTTTGCTTTCTCGGAACGCGACCCTCTGCAAAGCGACCACCAATCTAGGACGATGCTCTCCACCTAGCCGCAACACAAGGAAAAGGGAAATCACCGGATGAAATCAAAAGTTCAGCAAAACAAGTAGTCTCAACCCCAACCGGTTTTGACGAATTCCTCCACCAAATTTACTATTTCTTGGGGGCATTCAAGATTTTCTTCGGGCCAAACAGCTTGGGAGCCATGTCCATCCAGAGCCGCCACAAAGATGTTGCTGACAATCGAATGCACTTCAGAGCCCAGATCGCTCGAGACCAAATGTTCACCATGAAGTTTCTCTTTGCGGTGGACACAAGGACACAAAGATGGCTAGAAGAATGCAAACAAGCCACAGATAGAAGCGAAGTCAGCAACAGAATATTAAATTTCAGGCCAATGATCGAAGACGTGCTTGATAATAGATTCAACGTGGAACTACCAAGCTCCTTTAAAACGTCACCAGATCCAAATGATGACACCGATCATACTCCTGGACAGCCAAAATCAAAGAGGAGGAGAGAAGAAAAAGGAGATAAAGGGGATAAAGGGGATAGGAGAGTCACAAATCCAAAACAATGCAACGAATTCATGATGAAAGAAGGAGAATCATGGTCCGGCACTTTCCGCGGAAAATTAGCAAGTAACAGACATTCCTGGTCCAGCACCAGCAGGATGTGCGCAAGATGGCACACAAAAGGCGATTGTTTCTCAGACTGCAAGAACAAGGAAAGCCATGTGAGTTGTGACAAGATCCTGCCACCAAGAAAAGAGGAATACAAAAGTTTCCTAAAGAAGATCAGACACAACTGACTTCTCAAGTCGAGGCCTAGTGGTGCTCGACGCCCACAAGTGCGGCCCGATGTGATACAGAAGGCAGTACACTTTATGGAGAAAGAGGAGATTATAGTCAGAAATGAAGACCTAGCAAGAACAAAGGTGCTAGCAACCAAACCAATGGCTTCAAGCGAAGAGATAATAGTGAAATGGGGCAAGACAGGGAAAGTGGAATCAAACATTGGAGAAGACTCCAATGCCTTTGTCGACGAAGTGATGAGACACGAAAAGAAACACTCAAAAGGCTGGTTGCATGCGATCAAACTCCTAGGTAAGTTGGATCCTGCAGAAGAAGAATGCAAGAGAGAACAAGATATGTCAGACAGCAGAGATCAAAAGAAAGGGAAAGTCCTCCCGGCCCAGCTAGGAAAAGGAGGCAGAGAAAAAGCCCTTCAAGAGGAGACTCCTAGAGAAGGCAGAGAAAAAGCCCTTCAAGACAAGATTACTGATGAAGGCAGCGAACCAGAATGCTTCTGGCCAGACAACCTAATTGACTTGATCAGAGAAACAATCGACGAGCTCCAAGAAGCTCCACAAGCTCCGGAGTTCATTTTTGAGATGTCAGAGGAAGCAGCTCACAAGAATTTCTGCATCCTAACTGAATATGATAAGAATATAGGAAAGGCCATTTACGCTCAATGAAAATCACCACTGGGATATGGCTCGGAGTTCTGAGAAATTGATTCGCTTAAAAAGATCTTTGGCCTGCACCCAAACTGGAAAAAAATGAGAAGGATCATGAAGAATGGATCAGACTGGCCATTGGAAGAAATGGATGACGACTCCAGAGCAATAGATTTGGTGGAAGTGTTAGAATTTACAAATCATAAAGGGGCAATCAAGAACAGCGCTCTCCTTCGAAAACTCTGTGAGAAAGGTATCAAGCATGGATATGGCCTTGTCCTACCACTCCAGAAGATACTTCAACTAAAAGGATATTTAATGGCACTGATGAATATAATGAACCAAAATACAATCAATGAGTGTGGACGAATCATGGGAAAAGACCGTCTAACACATGATCAAAGCTACAGATGGGGCTCAGGAACCTCAGTAAACTCGAGAGAGGAACTTCTTCCATGTATGTTCGGAAACTGTATAAAACAGTTAGTAAATTGGGCGGTGGCGGCAAGAAAAAAAATCCCAAACAGCAAAATCCTAGCAACAAAAATCAACTACAAATCTGCATATCGAAGATGTCACCTAAACTGGAATACTGCGATCCAAACATGCACACAGCTACCTGAAGAAAACCTGGTGATGGTAGTGCTCAGACTCACCTTCGGCGCACCAGGGCCTTATGAATGGGGAGTAATTTCATAATCCATATGCGATCTAGCAAAAGCAATCCTCCAAGATGATTCCTGGGACCCACTGACTTTGCATGCACCAAATCAAGAACTAGTTCCAAAAAAGCTACTTCTAGATGACTCAATCCCGCTAGCACTTGGGAGAGACCTTATCATTGATGTGCCTGTAGACCCAAGAGGAATGGCAGATGTCTACATCGATGACACAATGGGTCTGGTAGTAGACATGGAAGACTCTGGAAATGACACAAGAATGGAGAGAGCCATCTTGTTGGCAATTTACATGGCGGCACGGCCAAAACATGAACATGAACCAATACCACCAGAGGAGATGGCAGCTTTGAACAAACTACTAGTGGAGGCGCGGCTTGAAGAAATCAAGACAATATTGGGATGGACTTTTGACTTCAGACAGATGATTGTCTCTCTCCCTGACAACAAGTACATGGTGTGGTCGGGCGAGATTAACAAATTACTAACAAAGATGGAAACCCATGCAAAAGAACTTGAGGAGAATATTGGTAGAATGGTGCATTTAGGCATGATTCTACCTTTCATGCATCATTTCATGAGCAGGCTACGAGATTTGCACAGCAGGGCAAAAAACAGGAGATCAATAAAAATCACCGCAGAATGTGTAAAATATCTAGAACTCATGATCTTCTTCCTAAACACAGCATCAAACGGAGTAGACCTAAACCAGATTGCATTCAGAATGCCAACAAGTGTCTATAGATCTGACTCTTGCCCAAAAGGACTCGGAGGATACAACCATTTAGGTGATGCATGGAGATTTTATATCCCATGTGAACTCCAATTCAGAGCACCAATAATCTACTTGAACACATCACGTCAATAATCACCCCCTGGATAGACATAATAAATGGAAAATTGAAAAGAGGCGATTGCGCCCTATCACTAACAGACAGCTCAACGTCAGAAGGCTCCTGGTCAAAAAAGACAAACTTCTCAGAAATTGGAGAGGATCCTATTCAGGCAACGGTCCGGATCGAAGTGGCAAGAAACCATGCAATGCGCTTTCTAAAAACCGGAGTAAAAGCTTTCAGTCAGTGGTTCCCGGTAAAAGAAAATGACGTTTCAGATGCCCTCTCTCATGACGATGACAGAAGCAACAAAGAACTAACCCATATTTTATGCACTTTCATTCCCAAACAGGTTCCAGAGAATTTCAAGATAGTTCCATTACCCAACAAAATCATCTTGTGGCTGACCTCTGTGCTGCATCAACTGCCCATGAAGGAGCAGTTACAAGTACAAGAAAAACACACAAGGACCAAGCTCGGATGTGGCGACAATGGGTTGAATACACCGGGTCCATTGGCATCCACGACATCTACCTCGAGCATTTCACTGGAGGACAAAGAATCAAACTCATTGGAGCCTTTGCCATGGCTCTGCATTGCGGGAGATTTTTGTCAGCAGCTTATGATACCCTGGCTGAAGGCACAGTCAGAAACA
>JALLAR010001067.1:0-11065 GCA_036939335.1 Conticribra guillardii
ACAACCACAACAACCACAACAACCACAACAACCACAACAACCACAACAACCACAACAACCACAACAACCATACTTCTTTCAAAAAGATATCTCTAGAGAGAGGTATTGTATGTTGTAGGATCATAAAAAAAAATGATTTTTTACACGTCACTCTTAGTTCAAAAATATTAGTACGATAACATAGAAGATTGATGATAGATAAAGGAGGCAGGAGCGTTTAGCCAACAGAAACACTAATTGTGAGTTAAATGCACAATACCTGTTTCTAAAAGATACGTCGTACATCAAAAATGACTTAGATGTCTCAAGTTAGGGATGTATGTTGAAGTAAGTCGAGAACATAATATTATTATGCTGATGTGACTAAATGTCCTGTCCAAAACCGGCTCAATGTGTCTTTCGTATGTAAGTTAGTATGGCCGGCGTTTAGCTAACTGAGTATTTTTTTGCAATGTCCTCTGATTTGTTTTACTCCTATTCGTGTATCATCGTTTTTTCTCTTGGTCATTTCGGCAATACATAAATAATGTACTATCCTCTTTTATGCGATAATGATTATTTTGTCCTAATAAACACGTCGCAACGCAGGCAATATTTTGTCCCATGAGTCATGAATATTATTTTATATCCTTATGATAATCCTTAAGATTACGCATCACTCTCTAGAGTATTCATAGAATAAGGTAAGCATGATTCTATTTATTTTAGATGTACTAGGGAATTGTCGGTCATACAACATAGGGAATGACAATTGGAGTGGGATTCTCAATATTCGCTTATTAATTTATAGCCTCATGTATTTAACTTATCGGGGATCATGTCTCAAGAATGATGATGATAATATCTACATAAGTCCTACATATGTATTACATGTACAAGGCAATATTCCTGTACCTACATAACTTACCTTCACGTAGAGAGAGGTTGAATAATAATACTATCCATGTCTGATGATAAGACATTATCGTCATAGTAGCACTGGTATCTACCTAGCAGAGGTTCTGAACCGTTCTCAACTGAAAAAAGTATGTAGTGCGCCGCACTACGTAGTGTGAAAAAAGAGCCTCGTCTTCCGTCATCCAACGAGCGTGACTTTTTTTTGTCAAGTTGTTTCAACCCGCCCATGCATGCCGTTTCACTCATTTTTTACTGTTTTTTTTAGTGCGAACTTGTTGCGCGAACAAGAAGTAGTATTAGTACTACTATGGTAGTTGCGTAGTCATTATTTTTCTACCATCCAGCAATCAATATCAATTAAGCTTTCATTCCATCGCGAGCTAACAAACCCAGCCAATCCAACCCTGCCAACACCAGCAACAGCACCATCCACAAGAATTGCATCATTAACATTAACACCAATGGGCCAATCCATCGTGTCATCAAACGAACCATCTCCTGCTGCCCCATCAGCCGACCTCGGCAGTCTTTTTGCCCTCGCCAATCTCGCCACAATGACCGAGAGTCAACGCGCGTCTGCCACTTCTCACGAAAGCTCGAGGGCGAATAGCCCTCTCGTTCCTCCTTGCGCGGGCAATGCTAAGGCGGATCTTCAGCAGCAGAAGCCTGAGAAGAAGAAACAGCAGCAGCAGCAAAAGCGACGTCCTGCCAAAAAGAGAGCGGTGCCGTCCGATGTGGAAATGGCCAGTGGCGAGAGTGGCAACGAGGCAGCCACCACTGCCGCCGCCGATGTCACCATTGCCACAGCGGATGATGCTCCCGCTAGTACTACCGCTTCGTCATTGCCCGAAAAATCGTTGTCGACGTCGTCGTCGTTGCCCGTCGAGAAATCCTCGAAGAAGAATGTCAAATCGTCGCCCCGCTCGTCATCTGCCAAGGCCAACAACACTGGCAATGGATCTAGCAAGAGGGCCAAAAAGACAAAGAAGGCAGGTGGTGCCGCTGATGGAAATACTGTTGACAACAACTCGACTACTGAATCATCCTCCAACACTGTCACTGTCGAGAAATCGATTGCCGACAATAATGACGACAATGCCAAATCGACTGAGGTCGGCAAAAAATTGAAAAAGCCCTCTTCTGCCAAATCTCCGAGTAAATCGAAAAAGTCTAAATCGTCCAGCGCCAAGCAGCCTAAACCGCAAAAGCGAGACAAACAAGTCCAGTCGCAAAAGCAATCGAAGGAATCCAAACCATCACCATCAAAGGCCTCTTCCGCCAAAAACAGCACCAGCAATAACGACAATGATTCCGCCAACAGCAATGATCGCAAAACCTCGAACAAGACGAAACCACCCCAAACCCACCGCCACACTCTCGAACCAAAACCAACCTTTCCCGTAATCCTCCTCGCCATTCTCTCCTCACCCAACAATGGCGAAATTATTTCCTTTTTATCGGACAATCAGAGTTTTATCGTTGTGAATCCGCGGGCTCTTGAGAGGGAGGTCTTGCCGGTGCATTTTGGAAAGGATGTGATTGGTCCTGCGAAGATGAAAAATGCCAAGACGAGTAGTAGCGTCAAGAATCCCAAACATGCTAAAACTGGTGATTGCAGCAGCAGCCGCAGCAGCCATGATGCAAATGTGAACAATAATGTTGACACCACTAGTGCCGATAACAATGATTGCGAAGGCCCAGTCAAGACATTTGACGAATTCAAACATCGTCTCTCACGCTGGGGATTCCAACTCAAGAGCGATCCCAAATATCCCAAGGTCAACGTATGGAAGCATGACATGTTTTGCAAGGGGGAATGGGAGGCGTGTCTTTCGATTCGATTGGAGGACAAAACATCGCAGGAGCAGAATGATGTTCCAGTGGGTGCAGTGGATGGTGCCACGAATGTTGATCAAAAATCCATCAATAATTATCCATCCCAGCACTATCGAAACAACAGTAGCGAATATCATCGTCCTCCGACTCCAATCAACAATCATGCAAATGACATGGAGGAGCAGGAAGAGCATCCACAACAGGATCAGCAACCTCGCTCGCCACACACCCATCATGCCAGGTCCGTCACACCCTCTGCCGACAGCACGGAAGGAGGAAACGGGGAGGCACGTCGCATTAGCAATGCGAGTCAATCGGGATTTGGTGGGTCAAGTCATCAATTTGATTCAGCGTCACAACATCAACCACATTTGCCATTGGCAAGTACAAATAAGTTTGATGCAGCTCAATTGGAAGCTGTCAAGAATGCATTATTGCTCCAAGGAATTCAAGGTATGCAGGGTGTGCAGGGTTTTGTTCCTGGTGTTGCCACACGACGTCATTCGGATTTGATGCTGTCGGCAATGCAGAATATGAATGCCATGACATCCATCAAGGGAAATACTGCCAGTAGTAACAGCAACAGTAATATTAATGATGGCAACAATGACTCATCTCCAATGATGGGTCCATCCACTGATGACATTGCTATTGCCGCTGCCATGTCTTCCTCCTCATCGAATGGTGCTGCTTCCATTGAAGAATCTCAAATGCTGCAACGATTGTTGCATGAACGCATGGAGTGCCAAATTTTGATGCAGCAACAGCAACAACAAGATCGTTCCAGTCTTCAGCAGCATTCTAGTTTATATTCTAACATGAGGTCCTCCTTGGGATCGGGGTATACTCATTATTCTCATCCTGCTGCAGCGAGTTTGGCTAGACGTGCATCACTTGTGGCAACGGGTGGTTTGGGATCGGGATCAAGTGGTGGTAGTTTACTGACTTCATCGTCCAGCTTAGGATTGGGAGAGCCTTCCATGTCTCGTCGTTTTTCCTCCTTAGGAGCTGTAGGAGGAGGATACTCTGATTCCATTTCCTCCCGAATGTCTTTGCCATTCAATGCATCCTCCAGATGGAATGCTGGTGGTGGATCCATATCATCTGCATTATCTTGTTCATTGCAGCAGCCTTCTACTTCCTCTTTTTCTTCAAGGGAAATGCAAGACCTGCTATTATCAAGAATGCATTCTAATTCGAGAGTAGCATCCAAAACAACGTCCATGATGACAGATGATGAAGTCAAGACTGCGACAGAAGATGTTGTTTCAGCGGCGATTGACGCGTTACGAAGAGGAGACATGGCACAACAAGGGGTGGCAGTGCCATCCATAGCACATTCCATGCCGTCACATATGCCAAAAAGATCGAGACGGCATACCTTGGATCATATTCCATTGCATCATTCAAGTTCTATTAGTTCTACAGCCAAAGCAGCAGCAGTTGCAGCTGTGCCATCATCGTCGCCACTAACTTCAAGACTCGACGTCATGACGGAACACTTCCTTGAACAGAGTAGGGCGCGATTATCTTGCCGTCCCATGGGGATTGGAGGGCCATCATCTTCTTCTGCTGCTTCCAGTTCCACCCTCTCTCCTCCTACCACAGATACTACTACCACAATTGCAGCATCAAAGAATAATGGCATTACGAGCTCTTCCTATTTCAGCACCCATGGCGGTGTCTACTCTGGGGGTGTTGGGAGTAAATTGAACACTTCCTCCAGAGACTCGCTCATGGCAGCGGTAGGTGCTGAGGTGGATGCACAGGCGAGGGTTATTCTTGCACAGCGCCGGGCGTCTTTGTCTGGTGTGTGAATGCGAAACTTGAGGGAAAGTATTCTTTCTTCTATGTACTACTATACCATTTGCATATTTTAAATATTTACTAGTGATTGAATTTCCTCTATTAGTTGTAAGTAGATACTATTGTTCGGGTGTAGTCAATGCCATTGGCTGAAGCAATGCATTATTAGCATTGGTTCATTCAGAGGGATGACATAGTACTCCTAATCAATATTGCGCTGAGCACTATGAAAACCAAGGAAGGAGTTTCTCTTTGTCAATGCTCGGTCCATGAAAGAAGCAAATGCGAGTTGAGATTATACTTCGATTTTATCAACTATCAAGCTTGCATTTTAACATCAAAGACAATTAAATTTATCATTAGCTAGATCGTAGCGCTTGTCGTCATTTTTCACTTCAACACACTCAGATGATATTATATGTTTGTAATGGTTTAGAAAGTAATCTAATCTGCGAGATCATCCATCAACTTTCCATTTTTAATGAGACTCCTGAGATATTGCTCCGAGCCACTAAAATCCATGTTTCCGTGCTCTTGAATTATATCGAGAAATGAACTCTCAATTGCAGCCCCAAACGAACGCGCACCTCCGCACAAATACGTGACACCACCTGACTCGCAATGATTCCATATAAACTTTCCATTTTCTTTTACTACATCTGTCACCACCTTGTTCTTTCCGCTCCCAAAAGAATGGGTAATGTAGGCATCTGTTAATGCCCCTAGGTTGATAGAGTACTCAATCATTTCTCGATAGACTTCATCTTCTTTGGAACGGAACCCAAGGTATAATGCCCCAGGTCCTAACCTGATCCCCGCCTTGGCCAATGAAATTCTTTCTTCAAGGAGTCCTCGAATCGGAGCCACACCACAGCCCCCCGCAATAAAGAGAACTGGGATAGATGAATCCTTTGGCAGGCGAAAAGTTGGGTTGGAGTTTACGTAAGCGGCAACATGCGCAAAGTCGCTGGTTCCAAGAAAGCCTTTGTTGGAAAGATAGCTTGTGCATACTCCTTCTCGTAGCATTCCGAGTTTTGTTACATACTTCACTGGTCTATATACCAGCCTAATTTCATTCGGGTGTTTAGTGTTCGATGACGCGATTGAATAGTATCGAGGTCTCATTGGAGTGCACTGAAATAGTAAATCTTCGAGTGATATGCGACGATTATTCTGCAATAAAAGGTCCAGCATTGTTCTACGCGGGTACGCAATCTCGTTTTTGTAGTCGACATTGTTTTTGCCTAAGATTTTCCTGGCGAACGAAGGCGATGGAGAAGCTCCTAGGTCAATACAATGACTTAGAGTTTCGTATATTGTCAACCCCTGGCAAAGATAAAAATGGGAGACGGAGACGAGAGAGAACACTTCCATCAAATAAGCATAATGCACAACACAATGAAAGCACAATGCATCAATAGCAATGATACGAACCTTTGGAAAGGGATATGAGTCAGGCTGACCTTTACCACCAATGATTGCATGACGATCAACATCCAATAAATCACAAAATGCATCAACAATACATTGCGAGTTCTTAGGATAAATGACTAAATGATCACCTGTCTCATATTTCATTTCTTTTTGTAGCGTGCGATCCCGAAGAACCACCTTCATCTCATGTATTCCCGATTCCCCCGCATCGATCCCAAGTATTTTGTTGCTAATCACATCTAATTTAACAGTTTCCTCCGCATAGAATTGCTCAGGTGTTCCTTGTAAGTGAAATAGACTCTTTCGGACAGTGTCTGACACTCTGGTGGCTAATTTCAGCATTGGATACTTCTTGGATATAGTTCGCGTTCCATCTTGTGACAATGCCACGCCAGGGCACGACACTCGTGGTTCTGCTTCCGTTTCTCCATTTATTGTAACATTCGACTGATGAGATGTTGTATCTGTTTCACTGTGTTTTATTTTCTGTTGATTATCAATGCCAGACAATTCCTCCTCTTTTTCGCCGACCCCTTCATTTACTGCCTCCTCCGACCCACTTTCTTCCAAGGTTTTCATAAAACTAGCCAACCAGTTATCGAAATCATCCTCAATGCAATCACCATCATCACCCAAACCAATTTCCATTACACGTGATGCACCCAATTCCTCTAATCGTTTGTCCAGCGATTTTCCAATAGCGTTATAATAGGCAGCATGTCCTGCATGATTACCCAACCCAAATACTGCATACTCTAATCCAGTCAAATCAGGAGTGGACTCCATCTTACTTTCCTCTGCATTATCATCTTTGGAAGTTGTGTTCATGATCCAATTGTAAAATGCGCGTCCATTGTCGGGCGGTTCACCCACACCAGCAACACTACTTAAGAATACATGCAATGCCTGTCCTGGTTTCAGAAGCTGATCGGGTGATTTGGTTTCGTGCCATCCTTCAACGGTGATGTCTCGTTCTGGGTATACTTCGGAAAGTTGTTCCGAGAGTTGATAGGCAAATATTTTTGCGGTTCCAGTTTGCTGTGAATTTGTGAGTAATAATAATATACAAATAAGTTGCCCTGCAGGTTCAGTCTGCATATGAATATCGTGAAAAATGCCATTTCAATTCATGGATTTTCATGTTCACATTCGGCTGAAAAATCTAACGAAACAATATTCTTTGCTTACCGACGCATACAGAATACGGATTGGCTGCGTATTATCAGACAAGGATTTTATGGTAGAAAACCACTGTTTCTGATATTCCGACGCGTTTTTCAATTCACGACTTTTGTCCAAAACGCTGATACAGTGATACCGGGAGATAGGCTTGCACGTGTGTCGTATTACTAATTTGTTACATGATATCGGCGTTTTTATACTTGCAACTTGTCTCGATGAAAATAATGCAAGTACCTTGATATTTCTAGTTTTGTTGGCCCCATCGTAGTTGAACTTGCAAGCTGATTGCACGCCGATACGAAACATTGTGTTTTGCCGGTAGTGAACAGATGAAATTTTAAGCTATATTCTTCGGTGGGAGATAATCAAGAGTACTATGAGATCTACTCTTGGAGAGAACAATGAAATTTCCAGCAGCGTGTGTTTTATTCTGAGAATCAAGAGTGCCAGAATGAAATAATAATTAATGGCGTCAAACTAGATCAACGCCAAAAAAACGAAGCGACGTGATCGGACATGTCGTAATTTTTTATTCTTCCGCAAAAAATAATAGCCAGCGATCTATTGATCCGCACCATCACAATCTATCACAATCGCATCCATGCCATGTCCAATGTCCAAGGTCATACTTCTTCATGCAATACTATTCCTTCATGAATAAAAATGAGAACACTGATCTGTGCTTACTCTTTCTCTCTCTCTCTCTAGAAAGTATCCAACAAACAATCAGATCCGAGAACACCGATCTCCGATCAAAACTCAAAACCACACCTACCTACTACCACGCTCCTCGCTTCTCCTCCTGCCCATAAAACGTATTTTGGCCAACCAATACAATACTACATTTTTAAACATCCTCCACATTCATCAATCGAATTGACAAGTATTTACTCGCCAACCAAAAATTTCGGTTATTGATCATTCATCAAACTCAAAATGATGCTTTCCCGCGCAGCAACACGTCTTGTGTCAAATAACGTCACCCGACGTGCCATTTCAACCAATGCAGCAAGTCTATCAACTCTTTTTGACCGAATGACGATAGCTGGCTCGTCGAAAGGTAACAGTGCGCACGCAATTCTTCCCTCGCATGGCAGTACTAAAAAGTTTAAAACAGGTTGTATTATGAACAACGCAACTAGCCTCCGAAGCATGTCCACTGCTGCCGCCGCTGATATTTCCAACCCCGCCATGTTTTGTCGCCAATGCGAACAGACCCAAGATCATGTGGCGTGTCGTACTGTTGGGACTTGTGGAAAGTCGGCTGGTAAGTTCGTTGTTCCGTGTTTAGAGTTTGTGGAGATGACACATTGATATTTTCGTGATTAACATGCTAACACCACAAATCTATCATTTGTCGCACAAAAATTACAAAAAACAAATGCAGAAACTTCGGCCATGCAAGATGCACTCGTCCACACCGTCAAAAGTATTAGCTTATGGTGTGTCGCTGCTCGTGAAGCGGGTGCTACATCCGATGAAATGTACGAGGCCAACTGGTGGACCTTGAGATCAACATTTTCGACTTTGACAAATGTTAACTTTGATGAAGGTATGTCGTGTCATTGAGCGCAGAGATTTTCCTTCTTTAACTTGCTTGTTCCTTTTTGACCGTCATCCAACGATTTTGTTGCTCGTAATGTTTCCCTCCTAACTTTGATGAAGAGAGGATTGCAGATTTCATTCGCGAAGGGCAGAATGTGAAACATAATCTTGAAGAGTTGATCAGCAAAAAGGGTGGAACCTCCCCAACAGGGGATGTGGCCAATGTAAACTTATCAAACATGAGTACAACCGACTTGGAAGAATTCGGATACACTGTCTCTATACCTAAGTTACAAAAGGCAATGGGAAATGATGACTGTTTCTCTCTTGTCGAAATTGGAACGTATGGAACCAAAGGCGTATGCGCCTACGCGGCACACTGCCATCAGTTGGGATACATGAATGAAGAAATCATGGAAGGGATTCATGGGATCTTTGCAAAACTAGCATCGCAAGAGGCAGATATGAGTGGGCTTTTGGCCAATGCATTGAAAGTTGGGGAAGTGAATGGACAAGTTCTAAAATTATTGGATGAGGCCCATGCGAGCAAGTTTGGAGTTCCGGAACCGACGCAAGTGAAGGTTACTGCAACGGAAGGGAAATGTATTTTGGTGTCAGGGCATGATATGGTTGACTTGCATGAGTTGTTGAAGCAAACGGAAGGAACAGGAGTAAACGTATATACACACGGTGAAATGTTGCCAGCGCATTCCTATCCAGGGTTAAAGAAGTATCCTCATTTAGTCGGAAACTATGGAACTGCATGGCAAAATCAGGTGAGGACACAGTCACTTTAAATGCCATGCCATTCATAATTGACTGCAGTTTTCTCATATTATTTCTATTTTTTTTTTCAGAAATTCGAATTCAGTGGTTTCCCGGGGCCCATAGTTGTTACGACCAACTGCATTATAGAACCACGCAGAATGTATAAAGATCGTATCTATTCCATCAATGAAGTTGGTGTCTCGGGTGTAAAACATCTACAAAACCGTGATTTTTCTGAAGTCATCGCGCAAGCACAATCATGCAAAGGATTTCCTAGAACAATTGAACCAGCTGATTATCACACAGTTGGATTCAACCATCGAGCAGTCCTGCCTCTCGCAGGAGATGTTATTGATGCTGTTCAGAAAGGAATCATTTCAAGAATATTTCTAATTGGTGGATGTGATGGTTCTCAATTCGATCGGAAGTAAGTTTATATTCCTTTTTCATTGCACTCATTTATTTGAAAGAAATTCGTTTCAACTTACAATCGAACACATATTTTAATATCAATAAAGCTACTTTACTGAGCTAGCTGAAGAACTGCCTGAAGATACTCTGATCCTCACACTCGGATGCGCTAAAAACCGATTTATTCACAGGTAAGTGCAATTTTTGTGTAATTTCAGTTGTGCACAAATTGCACCAAGATTTCTTTATGACACTCTTCCTTCCATTACACCTTGTGGCAAATAAATCAACACTAAATCTTTCTGTACTATTGATCTTATTCGTATCACAGCCAAAAACTTCTAAACCAAACCCTAGAAAATGGGATGCCTAGGATCATGGATATGGGACAATGTAACGATTCCTATTCTGCCATCGTCGTTGCGACAGAACTTGCGAATGCGTTAAATTGCAGTGTTAATGATTTGCCTTTGAGTTTGTGCCTTTCTCATCTCGAGCAAAAGGCGGCTGCAGTACTACTCACGCTACTGCAAATGGGTGTAAAGAATATTAGACTAGGTCCGAGTTTACCAGCTTACATAACTCCGAATGTTTTAGAAGTTTTGGTTGAAAACTACAACCTTATGCCAACTGGTGATGTTCAGGAGGATATTAAGAATATGATGGGCGGGCAGTAAATTGTTTGAAGAACTGAAATTGAGATTTTATTATTAATGAATGAATTGTTCCATGGCCTGATTAAGGTGAAGGTGTCGCTTGTTTTTGTACTATTTTCTACATTTGTAGGATATTATTTCATCAAATCAAAAATCAAAATCTTCCAATTACACGACAGTCACCATAGTAATTGGGCAACACGTAACCCAATAATATTGACGTTATTTGACATTACTTTTATTTCGCGACCAGCCATCCCAGTAGAACAGCTGTTCGGTTGCTCAGAATAGTATTTTGTTGCTCACCTCAGGGTGTGTGGATTGTCACACACTCCTCCCAGTAATATACACGCCAGCCGCCCCGCCCGAGACGCACGCTCGAAACACCCGATAATACCGCCCAAGGGTTCTATGATTTGACTCGTGTATTTGTGGGAAGGCTGTGGCTGAGGGGGGGGGAGGGGGGGGGCGAAACCCGTGGAACAGGGGCCATCTTGTGGAACATGGGTACACTTGGAACAAGATAATAC
>JALLAR010001068.1:0-11065 GCA_036939335.1 Conticribra guillardii
CAGACAGACAGACAGACAGACAGACAGACACACATGCACTGGTGCTTTAATAATAGGATAGCTCTCTCTCGCTTCTCTACCTACGATACTGTAGCTCTACTAGTAGAGTATGTAGAAGATATTGTACTATGTACTTCTCTTTTTCGTTGTCGGCAGTGGATCGGGAGTCTTGTAGAGTCTTGTTCATTGTGTTTATCTCTGTCGCATTGTTCATCTCCCATTTTCATTTTTTCATTGAGGAGGCCACCATGACGAAAGTGAAGAGGAGCATGAAAGGAAACGACGGCAAGGCGCGCCGCAAAAAGCTCCACACACAGATAATAGTAGCTCTCTCGTCCACTGCGACTTTCCTGTTCGTGCTTCATGTCTGCGGTGTCCTACCTCGTGGCAACAACACCGCCGGCTTGCGTGTAGGCAAGCAGGCAAGATTGGATGCGCTGCTTAAGATTGGTCAACATAAAAAGCTGACCGATCTAAACGCCGCAATTCCAGAGCCACGCCATGCTAGTCATGCGGGAAAGGGCGGATTGCTCAACATGAGGGAGGCATTATCAGATCCTGATTACGATCCCATTAATAAGAAACAAGCACAACAAATTCTTGCGGCAGCTACAAATCTAATAGAAATTGAAGAGGAATCTCGTTTTATAAAGGATGATTCCTATCACGGCATAGTTGCAGTCTTTTGTCCTCTAAATTTTGCGGCACAAAAGGAGAAACCACCGGAGCTTCCCATGTTTCGAGATGTCGTTGCCGCCTCTCATTGTGGCAACAATAAAATTCGTGTAGATCTTATGGAGGTGAGTTGAGTAGTTTGTATCATCCATATTATGTCGTTGATTCCTATTTCGTTTTGGTTTGATTACTTAATTTTAATCAATTTTTGACATCCCACTTCAGGCAGTTGAGTTGGCACGGGAATTTGATTTGGCTGCCGCCGAGGAGAATGACAATTCAGCTCCACGCGTACTGGACTTGAAAGGTGTTGTATTCCACGAAAGTCGATGTGGTTCCACTCTTGCAGCAAACTCGATGATGGCATTAAATCCCGAAAAAAATAGAGTGTACAGCGAATCTTCGCCTCCTATTTCGGCTTTTAGGGGGTGCGGAGAAGATTACTCGGAGTGCTCACTTGCAGGGTCAGCAAATTTGCTGAAAGATGTGATTTATATGATGGGGCGATCAAATGATCCAAAGGAGGAGAACCTTTTCTACAAATTTCAGTCTGCAACAACCCGCACCATGCAAACATTCCGAGAGGCATTCCCAACAACGCCTTGGATATTCTTGTATCGCGAACCAGTTCAAGTAATGATGAGTCAACTTGATATGCCAAAAATATCGAGGGCCAATTGCGTAAGGTCGAAAAATTCTTCACCATTGGTTCATGCCTTTGTAAAGAAGGGAGGGTATCACATGAAAGATCTGGAGGATGAAGAATTCTGTGCCATTCATCTTGCAACGCTATGTGAATCTGCTCTTAAGAATATCGAGGAAGCCGATGGATTAGGCATGGCTGTGAAGTATCACCCTGACCTTGTGCATACATTTCTCGATACAGTGTTCCCGAAACATTTTGATGTGACTGTAGACCAGGCTGGAAAGGATAGGGTGTTGAAAATTTCTGGAACTTACAGCAAAAACAGGGGCCAAGAAGCAGAAGGTGCATTTAAGTCAGATATTGAAGAGAAAGAACGGGCGGCATCACAAAAAATTAGGGAGGCATCGAATCAATTCCTGTTACCATCATTTGATGCATTGGAAAATTCGCCGCACAACTCAAACAACATGTAGGGTGTAGGATTCAAGTTTCATGCATCGTCTCGACATTATTTAGAAATGGTGTGATTGTTGGATTTTGCGTAGTAATAATTGTTTCTGTCTGTTGCAGGTTGCCCCCGCACTTCTAATCTAATTGCATTATATCTAATCATTGCCGTCACCACATAAACCCTTGGTCACCAGCTTATTTGATAGGAGTACATCATAATACTCGCCTTGATAATACTATTGAGAGCTATTGAGTACCCTCTACATTCATTGAGATATCTAACCTGTTGAAAAGTATCTACCTTGTACTACCTATTCTTTATCCTTGATCTAGCAAAAACACGTTCAACAACTAATGGTACGATGCGGTAACTCTGTCGGAAACTGTCAGAAATAATCACAACGCATCCTGTCTCTCAATAGACGATCATGTTATTTCCGCTTTCGCCCTGCTTAAGTTTCGCTCGTACTAGAAGCGAGGTCGGTGTTGAGTTTCTGCGGTAGTAGCGATGATCATCACAACCGTGATTCGTTGAACCACAACGATCAAACTCTGTCGCCATCGCACACCGTCGGCAAGAAGCAGACTTGAGTCATCAATGACAACGGTTTCATAGGAACGATGAGCACCAACGGCATTGCACCCCAAAATTCATTGAGATCTCGCCTTCGAGGGAGTTCGTATCCTGCCAACATACACCAAACGGTTATTCAAGAGAATGTTCTTCACAATGATTTTGATTTCGATGACGATCCAACCAATCCACCGTTACAACAAACCAATAGCACCGAGAAACGTAACAATAACGGACAAACCCAATATGGCTACCGTGTTTACCCTGAACGATGGCTCATGTTATTTTACCTCTCATTATTAAATCTTTTATCGGATTGGGCAGGATTGAGTGTTGCTCCTATTGCCACCCTTACTTCTCGCGCATATAACACGGACGATGGAAATTACGATGCAATCAACAACAATGGGCAAGAATCCAAAACGTATATACAGCCCGAGGCTCTTGTGACAGTGTTTCTTATTGCTAGCAGTATTGGAACTGCGTGAGTTGAATAGTTTCTATCATCACTATTTCATTGCTTCCTAGTTCATTTTGGTTTGATTACTTAATTTTAATTTATCTTTGACATTCTATTTCAGGCTCGAACCGTTGATCCTTGGACGTTTGGGTTTGCGACGTACTGTGGTTTTCGGAGCATTTTGTAATATGATTGGAAGTCTGATTAAGAGCGGAGGGCTCCCCCCTTTCCCCCTTTTGTCGGTGTCTTCCATGCAGTCCGGCGTATACGGAACACGGGCTCTATATTCGGGATTTTTCTTTGTAGGATTCGCTCAGCCGCTTTTTCAATGCACGCCTTCCTTACTATCAGCAAGTTGGTTTCCGGAGGAAGAAAGAACATTGGCTACGTCTATTGCTCTCAATTCAAATCAATTGGGAATTGGACTCGCCTTCATTGTTGGTGCATTGTATGTGCAGTCTCCATCGCAAGTTGCAAATTACTTTAGTTTATTGAGTTTCTTTAGCGTGGCGGCATTCGTGGGGTGTGCATTGCAGCTTGAGGATGCACCGCCGACGCCTCCTAGTGGGAGTTCGAGGGTAATGAGAGGAACAATGGAATGGAGCGTGAGGGACTTGATTCAGAGGGCTTCTTCGAGTTTGTTAGTTGGGGGTAGTAATGATGCTGGCGCATTGGGTTTTGATTTAGACAAAGCATGTGTTAAATGGGGTGGAGATGAAGTTGGCCGTGACAAATTGAGTGATGGGGGTGCTTCCACTGCTTTTGATGTGTCTGCCCAATCACTTTTACGCCAGCACATCTCCAATCCCAGCGCATCAGTCACATTTCCATCATCGCCCAAACGATCTCAACAATCCATCCCACAGCCATGGTCCCCGTCCATTCTTGCTGCTTCTTATTCTATTGATGAAAGCACATACGTGGAAGGGGCTGAACCTACTGTCACACAAACACCTCACCATTTAGAAATAGACATTCGTGACGACCAAATTTGGTTAGCGGCCAAGGCATGCTTTGCTCGGAAAGGTTTTTCGCATGCATTGGTAGTCTTCACGGTTAGCGGAATTGTTATATGTACGCTCTCCACATACCTCGATTACTTGGTTCGTGTGAGCTACAGTGATGACGTTGATGGTGATTACTACGAAGATAATGATAACAATGACCAATCTGGAAAATCCAGCTCTGCCTCCGTCTATGTCGCGCTGATTGGTGGATTCTTCCAAATAATCATCATGTTCTCCTCCATCATTATCGGATCGATCACAGATAAAACTCGATCTTATTTCGTTGTCGCCCTTGTTCTATTGGTCTTGGGAGCACTCGCACTTGCAGAATGTGGGGTCAGCCTTGACGCGGAAAGAGGAGGAGATGTCAGATGGTCTTTACTACTTGTCTCTGGGTTGTTGGGCCCATTGCTTCCTGTGTCAGCAGAGCTGGCCGTAGAGATGGCATATCCATTGAGTGAAAATACAGTGTTGGTAATATTACAATTGAGTTGCAACTTCCTCAGCGCATTGTTTATACCAATTTTTCAAGCTGTGAAAAATGTTGGAGTTACCATGACTAGTGAAGTTAACTATGACGATGCTGCTTCGTTGGTAGTGGGAGATGGACGCCCTCCATATACCTTCTCATTCTTTCTACTAATTTTGCTATGTGCAGCATCGGCAGTTTACTTTGCTACATTTGATGGTAAATACTTGCGGCTGGAGGCAGAGAAAGCAAAGAAACCACAAGAAGATGGACAGCAGACACCATTGATTCCTTCGCCCTTGGGGAGGGTGGTTGACGTCTTTTGAATGGATATCATGTTTAATTTATCATTTGTGTCTTTGCTGAGTTCCACAAAGTCTTTGCTTGAAAAAATGCTCTCCTGTTAATAAAAGCTAGGGATGGCCCCAGAAAAAATAAATTGAAAATGAGATCAACTTCTGAAAGAGCCTACTAATGAAAAATATACTTGGAAGTTCCATTCTAAGTATATGGACTTTCACAGTATTCTGTATAAACTGAACTTCTGTTGTGAGTGATCAAGATGAATTTTTTACTATCAATCTCTGTTCTTTTTCTGGTTGAGTATACAAAATCCACCGATGTGATGTGTAAGGTATTTGGCCATGGCAATTTAATCTAAGCTTAAATGGAAAGACATATGACCCGTAATAGATGGAAAATCGTAACTAGTAATAGAAAAATCACCAGTGCCCATTCATTGTTGATTTACATTTTGTCAAATCTAATGCATTTACAGGAAGGCGCGACTCCTCCAAGCTGAGCTCCTTGGCAGGAGTGTCATTCCTCTCAAACACAAAAATGTGCATCTCACAATGAATGGATGCCACATAAGGTAGCAATTTGGGAAAGCAAACATCATCTGATTCCCCGCAATGAGTGGCAAAAATTGAGTACAGAAGGCATAGACCACAATCGTTGGTTGAATATCCTCAACCACCAACAAACCCTAACAGGCAGGGTGAAAGCAGATGGATACAGGGGCGGGTGAGTGTTGAGAAAAATCAAACACCGAGATCATTTTATTGTGTGCCTCTGCTCACCCTCGGTTCAATTTTGGGAAACCAAAAAAACATGGTTTGTGCCATGTGTTCTGCAAGATGGGCACCGTCGTCTACAACAATTTTTAATGGAGGGGAATCTGTACGCTTCGTTTCATTCTTCCAAACGGAGTCCAAAAGTTCTACACTGCTGCCATCACCACAGTGGAGTTTGTTTTCACCTAAATATTGATTGTATCGATGATTTGCCTTTGCAAAATTACACCATGACCACTTCCCCTCTTCTCTTGGGCCGGGTTCAAGGCATTTCAATTGAGTGATATTCACCACATGGAAGGAATTCTCGATGGAGATCAAAACCTCTCATATATTAAAAAAACAATTTCAAGAAACTGAAAATGCTCGACATTGTCTTTTGGATATTGGTCCAGCCATCGTTGGTAAATGGTATCGTAGTGATGACCAAATGGATGACACTCAGCATGTTTGGCATATTTGTCATGGAAAGAATTTGGGTCTTTCAGATATTCTGGAAAGCTCTCTGCAAAAGCCACCCTGTCTGTTCCTGTTCCCTTCCCAATGTCGTAAAACTTGCTCTTGCCTTCTTTTTGATGGACAAAGTAAATGCCATCAGAATTCGAGCTCCCTGTTTCAGTTTTGGCAATAAATTTATCTCCAGACAATAAAGAACTGAGTTTTTCATTGTTTTCAATCATACAAAGATTGCTGTTGGGAATTATTGTGAGTTTTTCCTTCTGTTCAACGACTTCCATTGCGGAGTCGTTAGCTAACTTATTCCAAATAATCCATGTTGATATTGACATGACAAACAGGTTTGATAGCAAAAAAAATGGTTTAACCCAAACCTATCAAGGACCAGCATAGTGAATTGCAGCGGTTATTGAAAATGAGTGGGATACAAAAAATGCAACTCCCCTTGCATGTTTCCTACCACAAGACTCTCAATATATTTTTAACTCACACTAGAGTAGAATAATTAAATAATATTAATGCCATTAGGATACCTCATCCATAATATGTTGGATGAGGTATTGAAGGTGTGCCATATTTTGGTCGAGGTATATTTAAATGTCTTTTTCCTCCATGACTGAGTGTTATTCAGGGTTCGGAGTGATGTTCAATCAATTCAGCGCAAAATTTAACATAGGAACAAATACCACATCGCAATTTATTTTTCGTGGAACAAATGAATACCAGCCCATCACAGAAAACACTACAATCACTAGCAATGCCCATATCAGATCATCAAGGGGTATGAGAATTTTCTTTCGAAAATCAGAACTTGCAAAGTTTACGCTTAACCAAAACATTAAGGTTTTTAAACCTTATAAGTCATCATTTACGTTTTTTTAACTCGTTTTGTAGTTTCCGGATTTAGAGTGTTAAAGATATCAAGTATTGGATATCTTCACTCAAACTTGAACTAGATGATGATGAATGATGATTTGCTGCTGGAGTCATCATCATCACTGTCATGTGAGGAGCTGGATTCAGACGAATCTGATTCATCTTCGAAAATACGCAATTTTGGACACTTCTTCATTCGTTGTCTTTTCGGGCATGCCATACAGTTTAAATAAACTCAGCCACACAGGGTGTTCATTACAGATTCTAACCTTTTGCGATGAATTTGGATTAAATTTGAACATGCTGTCTGATTCAAGTGCGATGAGTTTTTTAGGCTGACACACTTTTGCAGAGTCTGTCTGTCGTTTTTTATTCGTGATTCATGATTTTACTAGGCGACCGACGATGTGAACCAAGCTTAAAGCGATTTTCTCCCCTAAATAATAAATCGAATATTTTGATCTGGATTAAATACAAAATGGATCCTCAATCTGTATTAAATGCAGATTGAGGATCTATTTCATATTTAATCCAGATCAAAATATTCGATTTTTAAAATAGGGGAGAAAATACACTTTCGATATTCGATATATAGCAAAATTAACTCGCGACGAGCAACAGACAGACCAATTGTCCATTTCACGTAGACCGTGTGCCGCGCTTTAAAAAAACCATTGTGCATGCCCAATTTTGAAACAACTCATTCCCTCGAATTCAGGAAGATAAAAAATCATACGTTTATTTGATGAGCTTCTCACAACATGACAAACTAGTGTACAATCAGGAAAAGAACACTGACACAAATTACATTGTACTCTTGGTGTTTGACCCAAGTCTATCTTCCACCCAAGTTGGCTACTCAAACTTTCAGATGGTTTTTTCAATATCTTCTTCCACTTCTTTGATTCTAACCGTTGCACAATATTTGTCTCTATCCTGCACACAATACATTTTTTTGCGGTCAGACGCATTCAGAATCATGTTACAGCAGTCGCTTCAACAGCTGAAGATTTTTTTGCGTGAAAATTATCATCAACATACTATGCAATCATTTCTTCAGCAAGGACAGCGTGGAACTCCTATGTCATCAATTTCCTCCTCTGAAGTTTTCTATTCTTTTTGCACGACATATTCCAACCAACTCTCCCATTGTGGAACATAAAATCTGCGATGGCATGGTGAGTTTTCTTGTACCATTTCTTATAATGCACCAGTCGTGCAACACCACCTCCAATCTTTTGGTGATAGTCAATAATGTCAATTGCATTCATTTTGTCGACGTATCATTGAATTTGAATGTTCAGCTTGCATTGCACCATCTTTTTTTCCAAACTGATTCTTCATTTGACTTGAGATATTCCCGAAATGCCTAACGTTGATATTAGGTTGACAACTTTATTATCTTTCCACTGGATCTAGAGCAGTTCACTGTTTGGGTCAAACTTGCGCATTATTGTTCTTTGTTTGTCTTTCACTTTTGACTAGAACCCCTTTCATAACATGATTTCCAACTCGATTCACTGTCTGGGTGTCTTTATCAGCATCATTTTGCATGTAGATGCTGCAAGATGCTAAAACACCTTGATCTTTGAATTTGAGCCATGCATGTTTCTTTTTTCCGGGAGCAGCGTCTTTGCACGTCTCCTAATTGTTTGATCTGCATCCCATTCCTCTATCAACATCTCGAGGCTTCTGTTGTAATTTTCGAGATCATTCATGTTTTTGATTGACATGTCATCTGGAGTGGGGGGATCATTGTTTGCAGGAAGAGCAGATAAATTAGTTGCAGGTGGTGCCAATAAAGGAACGAGAAGGGGATGAAGTTCACAAGCCAAAAAATCTGTGGCCAATTTTTGTGCACTTGGTGGTGGTAATGTGGGGTGGGCAATGTTGGTTTCAGTTCGGGCAACAGGCACGAAGGTACCAGAAATGAGTGCAATTGCACTCTCATTGCCACTATTGAGGATATCGCTTGGTGGAACAGGCGCGAAAGCACTGTCGATACCGCCGATATTGACTGTATTGCCATCGGGGGCGGTCGGCGTGTTTTCGTCATTGGTCATGCCATTGTATTTTGCGCATAATTTTTCATGCAAGATACACAAATAATATGGATATGGGGTGCCGTGAGGGTGTACTAATGCAGAATTTGTGCAGAATCGATCCAGCACATGTCCGTGTCAATAATACCCACTTTTGAGGGAGAAAATCACCTCGAAAGACAAAGATGTCCAATATTGGACACCTTTAACAAAACGAGTTAAGCTATGTGTGCCAACATTGGAACACTTACAACTTTTTAAGGGAATTATCTGGGGATTATCCTAATGGTGTTAAAAATGAACTTATCATACTGCATACCTCTCTCTCTCTCTCTCTCTCTCTCTCTCTCTCTCTCTCTCTCTCTCTCTCTCTCTAGAGATAGATATAGAGAGTTTTGTATGTTGCACTATCCACTACAAGAAATCAGCGTCTCGTACAATACAATTATTTATTGCTGCTTCTCTACAGTATTTAATATTGAATCCTATGCGAATTTTAATTATAGTTGCATGTAACTTGAGCTTCTTCATGACCACCTTGCCCCTTGCTGTTTGGTGTTTGGCCTTTTAAGAGTTGTACCAAGTACTCTAATCGTTAATGTAAACATGATGGAGGAGCATGTGATGGTACCATTATTTCATACACACCAATCATTGTGGAATGTCAGGAATGCTCCATATACTCATCTTTGGGGGCTTTGTGGTCTGATGGTATCGATAATTTAGAAATCTAGCACTACTTTGTTTGCTTCTCTCACTGCTTCATCATAAGACCCCATGCATTGTAACAACACAATCGCTATACTCCAAAACAATAATAGTGATAACATGCCAATGCGAATCGACACACCAGCCTTGTTCATTGCAGTGAACACCAATGGAGGCAACCACGCCAAAGCCTGACCAGCAAACAAGTACATCCCCATCAATTCAGCATCCTGCCCCTTGGGTATTATGGTACATGAAAGATACCATTCTGCATTCACGCAATGAATACACACCATTTTTGAATTTACAGCGTGGTTTGATTGATTTTGGTCCATTAGTACAGTGTCAATAGCTCAGAAGAAGGACACAACTTCTCTTACCTATTGTATAGTACTAGTACTACTTCCATCCTCCACACGCACCCCAAAACACTGCAACAACATAGAACAGACTCTTTTGACTTGCATTTGTTACAAATCCCACTGCGCCAACAGTAAACAATCTGAGAAAGAATAGGCAAAGTTGATTGCGTCGAATAGGACCCATGTATCATACAAAAAAATGGAGCAATGCAACACCCAATTGAGCCAAAAATAAGTAAACTGAGTATAGTGATGCCTGTGTCCACCGAAGAGAAGTTCAAATGCTCAATGGAATATGTTTGACCAATCACTAACAGTGCTTGTGTTGCTGACTCTGAAAATGCTCTGTGTTGAATGACATCAGAGAATGGACCTACATAGAACGGTCAAATGCTTAGTTAGTGTTAGTACAGTCAAACTGCAATGTTGCATACGACTTGTCCACAAACACACAATATTCTTACATGGCTGGATAAAACCAAGCAAGGGCCTTGTAATGTTTCCGTATTTGAATACAGGTTCGATACAATTTTTGAAACCCAATTGTGACCAAATAACTCCCCCTTGGTTGAGCAGTCATTGCTGGCCGAGGTTGAAATAAATTCCACCATGAATACCACCAAACTGCCGTCTGCCGTTGTAACAACAAAAATTATAGACTGTGCAACCCTTGCTGTTGCTAAGCTGTCATCGACCCACCCAAAAGCCGCTGCTATCCCCACAACCAAAACAATGTATAAAACAGTCGTTCCATATTGGACAACAGCAAAACTATTGTTTAATCATTCCAACACTGCTTTATCCTCGCTCATTTCCGGCAAATATGCAAATGCCATCCCCGCATGAATCCATCCAACAAAACCACTAAATATGAATAACAACGCCATCGCTGGCCAAGTTGATTGGGATAGAAAAATCATTGGAAAAAGAGTTGCACAATACAAAATCGTGGATTGTCGTCCAATCAATCATCGATGAGGTGTGTGATCCACAACTGCTCCCAACAAAGGAAGCAAGGCCGAGGATGTCAATCCCACAATCACATTATAGATGGATAATAGAGATGATGGACGAAGACCATAATATTGAGTATGCCCCAAACATTCCACGTCTTCGGGCTCACATCCAGCTGAATATCATTTATTTTAGTATCTAGTATGCGACATGAGTGACAAACAAATATAATAATAAATGTAGCAATATACAGAGCAGGGTTAGAAATAAGTAAATGGACCCTAAGTATACTTAGAAAGTAAAGTAAAGT
>JALLAR010001069.1:0-11062 GCA_036939335.1 Conticribra guillardii
AGAGGTATGTACATAGTACGATACGTACACCCCCGCCGGTACCGGGTCTTCCTGACGGACGGACGAAAAGATTCTAAAAGATCGCCCTTTAAATTAAAAAAAAATCTATGTGTAGTATCTAGCAACTTTTTTTCAAAAGAGAAGAGTATTCTTTTTTATTTTTCCAGATACGTAGTTGTACCATACGAGGATGGTCTTCTGACGTTAGTTTACGTTTTGCTTGAGATGCCTCGTCATTAAGAAAATGTCGATTAAGTTTAATTAAGAAGGTTGACCATCTGCTCAAATTAGAGACAAAAGCAACGGCAGATGTCCTGTTATCACCACATACATAATCTCTTTTCTATCAATCACTAACTCGACATCTGTCGTACTAGGTAGAGTAGGTATTATTTGTATCGTATGTTGGCCTTGTAATGCGAGCCTGCGCCTCCTTACTTGAGGATATCTTTTGCACGACAACAGAAGACAACAAGAGATGCCTTTATCATCTTGAGATGGTTCTCTATCTACAAAGAGTAAATACAATACAGTGTTACCACGCAAATGGTAACACCAAGCAATAGGTAACATTTTTTGGGACGAGACAAAATTCAATTCCTACGTAGCTAATGGTACTAATTGTAGGTTCACAATTAGTAACACCACGCAATAGGTAACATCTGAAGACCCCGACACAGGATGTTACCTATTGCGTGGTAGCACTGTACTACATCTTTTTTTGAGATGGTTCTCCTAAGTATGGTATTAATAGATTGAGAGATGCTGATGTTTGTACTACTATGTGCCAGGCAGTAGTAGTTGCACATGATTGAGAGATGGATGCAAAAAAAAAAATCAACTTATTTACGAGATACAACGATATCTACCGGGCGGATAGGAGCACATGGTACATGGTATTACGCTGCGGCACGTTTCACTCGTGATAGTTTTGAAACTGTGAATTCTCTAATTTCTCGCGCTTTTTCCCCACATAACTTCACAACACATAAAGAGAGAAGGAACGCAATCAAAGGCGTAAGGCTGCTTCAAGAGAGAAAAAAATCTTCGCCATTTGATCCCTTACTTCCATACCATTTTTATTACTCGCGAAGGAATACTTCAAGGAGCACAATCGCTCCAACCGATGGCATTGAAAAATTACCAGTCCGTTTGAATTGTCAAAAAAATAAAATCGGAGTAATTTACAACGTCGTCTTTGTATCGTGTGGTAAGCCTCATTATTCGCCATGTTTGATGTTCGTATCAATGACGTTTCTATTCGGGATTTATGTGCGGCGAGCTAGCAATAATATGAAGCTGCTCTAACGAAGAACAAGACTTATGTAAATCATTGAGCAGACTCATGAACTTTCAACTTTAATGCCTTTTCTACTTCGACGTATCGTGTTCTACCTAGATCAAACAAATGGCGATGGAAAGGAATGAACAAGTTCCTCCTTCCTGCGGTGCTAGCATGGCCTACCCGAGCATGGTTCCGTCGGCAACTGTTACGACCGTAAACATGCGTCAATCCTTGCCGGCGGGCGAAGCTAGCTTTTTTTACACTCCGAATCACCCTGCTACACAATCTCGGCCATCGTTATCTTTGAATAAACGTGGTGCTGTTAACGATAACAGCATAGTGCCCTCAAAATCAAACTGCATTCCACCACTGAGAACAGCTGTAGAATGTTTTCACCAAGATGCACAATTGTGTGAGAAGTTGAAGCATCGTAAAGGAAGATGGTGCAAGGTAAGTTTCGCAGCGTTGGAAACAAATAAACTTTATTTGAGGTTCTAATGATGAATTGTTTCGCTGCGCATGGCATACCTCAACAACATTATGTACAGGAAGAAGAAGAATTCGCGGATTTTTTAATGGATGAGTTTGACGCGGGGATGTCTCTTAACGTGGAACAAGGTTCGACGCTACGCGCATATTTGAGCAGGAGATTGTTTTGCTCTCCTATGCGCATATCAAAGAAATTCGCTGGTATGTTCTCTTCTGCCTTATCTATTTTCAAAATGTGACTTGACTACATATTGCTGAAAGTTTGTGTCCAATGTGTTACGTCTCATGTCTTTGTGAAGGCAAAAGAGTAGGAACTTTAGTTTACCGCTGTAAGCACACTGGGGTTCAAAATTATGAATCATTGCCTCAGGTGACCCAAATGAGGCAAAGAAGTTTGGAGCTGGAGTTCAAGTTTATCCAAGCTTTTATGTGTGGCGAAAAAGAACGATCGGAAGTGAGAACATATGTTTATTGATTATCATGTTTGATCTTTTATTCATCGCAAATGGCGTCACTCAAGTTCCTCTTTGCCACATTTTATATTCAGAGAAAACGAAACGAAAAGACGGCGACGTTGAAACAGCCCTTTCTGGCTCAGACGCTCCCTCCTGCTGTGGTGCATCCCTTTTCGCAAAATATTCAAGTCGGCCAAACGCCGCATGTAGTGAGACTAGTGTGTCTTTGATCTTTCTTTTTCAGAATTGATTCTTTGAGCTAAAATAATTGTTTTCTCCTCCCTTTTTCAGTTGTTTGGAGGTATGGTTCAAGGACCAAGTAAACCCATAATGCCGCAAGCAAACACTGTCTCTGCAAAGACATCAATTTTAAACCACATCGAATTAGTTGAAAGCACCACTGCGCAAACCGACGGAATGAGTAATCTTTCAATACATGGAAGGAGGCCAAATGCACTGCCTCGTCCGAAGAATGGATCGTGTGACACATATCTGAACCAAGACACACAGATTTTTACAAAACTATCTGTTACCTTTAAAGACGACCCTTCGCTACACCATCCTGGTCTCATGCCACCTATTTGCATGCATCCAACCAGTTTTAAAAGCACACATATTGCTCGAAATAGTGCCTCTGGTTTTACCGCCATGCCAGCCATATCCACTCAAAATAGTGGTAGTGATATTGATATCCCAGACTTAGTTTCGGGATTTGACAAGCATGCTGCAACCATAAAGCCAAATTCCACAGAGGACATAGCTGATGTGTTGGAAAGCCGCCCAATGTGCACAAGCTGGCCTGAAGATTCCACATTCTTTGCAGGTAACATTGGTCATGAATCGCCATATATCACGAGCAAATCTTTTGATGAGTTGCACAAATGTCTGGGTAGTAATCTCTCTTCTCTTGATTTGAATGATAGTCACGATAGCAATGATTCACCAGCAGTTAGTGCCTGCAAAAACGGCCTGAGTAATCCCATTGTGGCTATAACCACAGATCCTAACAAATCGAAATCAAGTGCAATTCGGGAATTGATTTTAGCGGATCATTCTGCTTCTATCAATCCCAGTCAAGACATTGTTTTGCCTCCTAATGGCGCATTTCCTTTGTGCACATATCCAGCTATATCAGTTCCTTCGCAAATTCTCGGTGAATCAGTCAACACCCATCTTCCAGTGCCGCCGCCACAGCACGAGTTGCAAATGTATAATGCACAGTTTCTTGGGAAGAGTCACTGTTATGAATTCTCTAATTTCAACCAAAATGGTAAGATTGGGACGTTCACAGAATATCATGGTGCATCGGTCCCCAAAGTCGATGGCACAGTATCCAGTTATCAGTCTGGCAATTATGATGTACACAACTTTCCAAGTAATCATTCTCGAGGACATTCTGTAGAAAGTACAGAAGAACCAAAAAAGCGTCATCACTTAGGAACAGACCACTCCTGCTTTCATCAGTTACCGTATGATGCAGAGAGGAAGCGCTTGAAGACAAGCCATGATGCATCATTTTCTCATGCTGTAAGCGCTAGTGAAAATTCTTCAGATGCAGGTTTCGATAGCGATCCTGTGTCGTCGACTGAGTGACATTTTGCTATGATTTCTATATTATCTTCAGCTAGAAATTAACATGATAGTCTCCCTATCGCGTCAGCTCGGTACATAATTGTTCACATATTACATAAGCTATATTTTCAAGAATGCTTTCAGCATTGTATTTATCACAGTCAAGTTTGAATGCACATCAACTTTTTATCATATCCGACGAAAATGTTCTATTGATTGTGATTCATTTGGAGTTGTACCAAGTCTTGTACAGAAATAATATCTAGCTAGCTCAGTCACAATAATCACTGATTATTGGTGGCTTTATTGCATAATGAAGAAACATGCAAACGATTTCTTCTATCTCGACGACAAGACACACTATAATAATGGGCAAACCTACAGCTCAAATGATGGCGAAGATAGATGGAAAGTCAAAGTTATAAATGCCAATAATGAAAACCATTGCGCCTGATTTGTTGATGACTGTACTTTGCTCGTTGAGTTGACTTTGTATATTTTTTGTGGTCGTTTCTATTGTGATAGCATTGTGAATCGACATTGTGAATTAACATTGAAAAATTCTTCGTTTTTGTACAATTGGTGGCGTTTAAACATATGGAACTAAGGTTGGATGCATTTTACACCATGACGAAACGTGAGCTATCTGTCTCTTCGCAATTACAACCATTTTTGACAGGCATGTAATATCGCCACTTGTGTCATTGCAAAAGTTTTGGATGTCCTCTTTCATACATTTCCTATTGTGTAGCAATGACAAATAATTACAGATCACCTCCTGACAAATTTCCGACTCTATGTAGAGCGGTCTTGCACAAAGGAACAACACTTCTGCCGTTAGTCAATGTCCGCGATTTTTCAAAAAAAGCCGCTGCAACGCTGAAAGATCGTTTTTCTTCGTGATAAAGCCAATATTGTAGTATCCCATGCCTTGGGGTGTGATTTCTTTAACACCAAGCAGCGCCGGGACAGACATCTCATGAGCCAATTCTTTTTGGGCGTAGTGAAAATCTCTGCAAATATTATATAAGGTAACTCTGTTCAAACATGTCATGATGTACAATTTCTTTGGTAAAACCGAGTTCTTTTACTGATGCCTCCTCGGAAGTATTTGGGATTGCCATGAAAGCACATCCACCATGGTACCAACTTGAATTTCACTTTCGTTGAGATCTTCTTGACCCTGTTTAGACAAAGCTTCAAATGGAATATTAACGTCCTTGGAGCCATCTGGATATTTGATATCGTACAAGTAAATGCATTTCACTTTGGATACAACGCCACGATATAGTAAGTTTCCTTTACCTGACCAATAATTGACATGTTGTTGACTTGTAATGTTGTTCTCTGGGGATGCAGTTCCTTCGATTCGCGTGTGCAAAGTGTTGTTAGTTTTGTCCTCGAGTGAGTTCTCTTCTTCTGTTACTTTTGCATCATGAAGGGAATCTTGGCTTTCCTCTTTGTGTGATCTGCCACACTCACCAAGGGCACTCGCGGCTTTGTCCTTATGATCGATTAAATCGAGTTCACAAGATTCAAAAGAATCAGCTGACCTTTCTTGGGTATTTGTTTCATCCTCGATTAACTTCATGAGGTCAGGTCTCACTCTGGCCTCCATGTCCCCATTTTCATAGCTGATGTCAAATGTTCCCGATGGTCGCGCCTTTCTAATGACTCCTGGGCGGCAATTCGCGTTTTGTTGAATTGTTTTTACCTCAACTTTTACTCCTTCGATAAAAGCTTTTGATTTCGATCCTCTGATCGCTCGAATGGCTCTGGTTGGCACATTCAGGGATGAGACACCGTCATCGTAACGAATATTGTAAGACCCGTTAGGCAATATTGATGAAATGATGGCTTTATAATAGCGATCCCCTCGTCCTAGCGACTTGGCTTCAACTCTGTCTCCTTTCTTAAAGCTAGAACCATTGCTTTGGAGAGTTTCGTGGTCTCCCACATCATGTCCCGTATCAGTTCTGGTCTTCTCGCCAGTTCCGGATTTTTTTGTCTCTCGTATAAAAGTTGAGTCTTTGTTTCCGTCTTCGTAGTTTATATCTACCGTGTCGTCTTTACTGAAGTTTAATGGTTTGTCATCGTCTGGTGCTATCTTGCTGTCGCATGTGGGATATCTGATAAATTGCAGCGGGACGCTTAGCTTTTTGCGCCCGTTATCATATGCAATATCAAATGTTCCGTCGGCGTTCACTCTTGATATTCTACCAGGAAAGAAAGTCTTTCCACGGTAAAGCGCCTCCACTTTTGTTCCAACATTCATTTGTAGGAATTGTTTTGTGGCCATCCTTATGCCGGAGTTGCTTATAAATGGTGACGAGATCAGCGTGCCTTCGTTGCTCGGAGTGGTTAAGACATGTATATTCGACTTGTTAGAATTATTCATGAGTCGAATGGCATCAGCTCGCAAGTGTCGATCCCTGCCACCGTTGTGATAATCTACATTAAATGTCCCATCAGGCAACGCATCTGATACTACTCCTGTGTAAAAGAGACGACCTCTCCCACGATACTTGGCTTCCACAACATCTCCCGCCTTGAATGAATTTTCGATTTTGGAACCATGCTCCATGTCAGTATCGTCCGGATCAATAACGTGTCTTTCTTCAATCATGACGACTTGGGGTTCAGGTTTCGGTGGAGACGGAAGTCTTATGTGTTCTGCTCTGATGCATGTATCCTTATCACCATCATCATAATCTATGTCGTAAGTATTGTCCGAACAACTTGCCACAATACCTGGATACCATTTTTTGCTCCTCCCACGGAATCTAGCTTCAACTCGATCGCCTTTTTCGAAGTCATTCTTGTTGTTTTGGACGAGTATCTCAGCCGGGATATCAGTTTCTGACTTTCCAGTCCTGCTACTACAACATATGGCCTTTCCTTTGGCGCATTGCTCTTCATGCTTCAGTTGCGATTGATTTAATGATTTAGAGGCATATCTACTTGTAGTACAATCTTCTTTAATTGAGGCGACGCTGAATTCCTCTATTGTTTCCTTAACATTGTTATGTTGACTGTTCATTGTATTCGGATTCTTGAACCAAGTGGTCGATATCGACTGATCGCCCAGGTGTATCTTTCTTAGAATCAGTTAGACATTCAGCGTTCAGTTTGTAAATTAGAATTCTTGAAATTTCCTCCTCGCGCCCGCCCTGGTCATAATCAACATCGCATGTTCCGTCAATGTTGACTTTTGCAATGATACCACTGAATCGCCTCGTCTTGCTGTACCGAACTTCCACAGTTGAGCCGATTTTCAATTCATCTTGATCGTCGGTCTATCCGGATCGGGCAACATCTTCTAAATACTATGTCCTTTTCATCATTAGTTTCAACATTTTTTAAGTTTCAAACAGGAATAGCCCAAAAATACATGTTGCAAACCTGTCGAAACGAAGAATAAAAATTAACATCCCCTCTTTCATCTTAAGTCATTGATAGTAACATACACTATTCCCGTGTGTCCTGTCGTCTTTTGGGTATTCCGTAAAGATTGCAAACGCTCGAAAGAGATCTTTGAACAAAATTCTCAATCAATTGTATCCCATTACCGAGAGAACACTCACACATCTGACGGAGACGGAAACGGAATGCTAGCTAACGTGCTTCAAGAAGAATAGGTACACTACACATTTCAATATGGTTCTCAGTCAAGAAGATATTGATGGATGCCGCGAAGCTTTCCTAGCATTCGACAAAGATCGTAGCGGGACCATTGATGTGTGGGAGCTCCGACAGGTGTTGGAAGCCATGGGACAGGCGCCAACAGAGGACGAATTGTTTCAGGTGAGTTTGAGTGAGAATCACGGGAATTATGATGTTTGCACATGCACAATTGAGTTGCCATCATGCTGATATGTGCTGAAATACACCCAGTTTTACTCTTGCTAAATATTTTTTTGCTAAATGGTGTGTTTACTGTTACTGCCTGAACGTGTCCCTCACTAGATGATCAGTGAGGTCGATGAAAACATGAGTGGATCAATCGACTTTGGAGAGTTCCTCAAAGTTGTTGAAAGCCAAAAGAAGCGAGCAGAAAATCTCGATGATGAGAATGACATGATTGACGCATTTGTCGCGTGCGGTGGACAGCCAGACAAAAGCGGGCACGTGAAACGGGAGACACTAGTGGAGATAATCAAACATGATTTCGGGTTGACTATTGATATTGAAGAGTTGATTAATAAGATCGATACTGATGGGTCTGGTGAAATTGAGTTTGATGAGTTTTCACTAATGCTAGGGAAATAAAATCCAGTGTGGCTCTGTTGTGCGTTGAGAGAGGTTATAGCGTGAGCACAATTATTGCTGTGTTAATAATAGTAGTAATTGTAGCCAGCAGATCCTATTTCGCATTAAACCTTCCAAATCCTCCATATCATGTGTACACATCTTCATCACATTTCTGGGTCACGAAAAACTATAACACGAATTGCTGTCCCGCCCAATTGCGCCGGGCCCTCCTCTAAAATATCCAGAACGCCACCCATACGTGTAATAATCTCCTTACTAATTCCTAGCCCCAACCCACTCCCAGGAACATCTTGCGCTGTCTCACTGCGATATCCCCGTTGAAATACGCTGTCCCATTCCGATTCTGGAATTCCAGGGCCATTATCTTCTATACACAGCGTCGCCCCAGCTGATAGTGGAGGCTCGTTAGAAGACAAAGTGACTTTGATTTGGGGCGTATTTTTTCTTCTTCTGGTGTCCCTTCTTCTATTGCCTTTACTAGCTCCTTCTGTTGGATTGGTGCTACCTCTCTCACTGCCAACATCGGCACTATTTCTACCCAAAGGAGCATACTTAATTGCATTATCCAATAGATTTGATATGGCCTCCTGCAATAGTTTGGGACAGACACTTACACCCGGCAGTTCTGCATCCGGCTCAAAGCCAACTGCATCAAAATTGATTCCAAGTTCCAATGATATCGCTTGGGATGCATATACTATGGGCCCAAGAATATCTTGAGGAAATGTCATCACATTAAAATCGCCAATGAGTGGGGTTGGTATTTGAGTCCCATGTTGCTGTGCGGAATGTTCCAGATTGGAAGATGAATATGGCAACATGCCTCTTTGGTTGTTATTGCCATTTTTATCGGAAGGGAGTAGAATTAATGCTCCAGATTTCGAAGACGACTCCTGCGGATTCAAGAGGTACCTTCCATTCAGACTATATTTTCCTCCGTTTTGAACTAAAGTGTCCATCGGTTCAATTAAATCCACCACTCGTTCTCCCTGTGCCATCATATCCTCGGCCAATTTCAGAGCCTGCCGTTGTCTCCTTCCCCATGATGAATCATTGTTGTATGATGGATTGCTAGAAATTGGCACTCGTTCCATGGTTGGTCTCGTGGTACTGGCGCCGTTACTTGGTGTTTTCCCTCTCATACCACCTACGTGTTCTTCAGCCAACTGTCTCTGCAGCAACTTTCCAAATGTTCGCAATGCCTGCAATGGACTTTTGACCTGATGCAAACTATCCGCTAAGGCTACACGAAATTGTTCTGATTGAATTTGTGTTGAAGTTCGCTCGTTGTCCATAGAAAGTGCCAGTGCAATTGATTTTGCGGTTCTTGAAACTTGAAGTTTATCCGAAGGAGTCCATTTCCATTGATTCAAGTTGTTGTTTATTGTGTGGATTTTGCAGTAGTCGTCCCTTGTTTGGTTTTTGCCATCCATGCTCAATTGTTGATGATGTTGTGTACGCCCCTTATAAGGCCAAATCATTAGCACCCCTATTGTTTCCATTCCACTAAATAATGTCACCGATAGTGCTTTGGGCCCTGATTCCTCTGTTGAAAAACCTGTTGATATTTCTTCCACTGCACTTACTCCAATAGAGCTAGACGGTGCCTCCTGTCCCCCATCTTCATAATCAGAATCAGATTCAGAAGAACTTACAAATGGATACGATGGAATCAAATCTTTAGCCTTTGCAAATCCTGGTAATCTCTTGGTAGGGTTCTCCTTTACTGCGGTGGAGGGAATGGTAGGTGGATATGGTTGTTGATATTGTTCATGAATGCCATCATTGAAGGAAGAAGAAGAAGAATCGGAAGCTATGAAAACACGTTCAGATGTTGGATTGGGATATGTAACAGCCGGTACAAACTCCAATTGGCCCGTATTCTCGTTTTCTTTTGGAAGGTAAAGTGCCATAGAATTTATTTTGAGTGTCCCTGGTTTAATTGCATTATTGCTGCTAGCAATTTCAAAGTCAGCAAAGGTGTGTACCAAAGAATTGGACAGTAATTCAAACTGAGACTGAGCAAGGTTGATAAGTAGTGGAGAAGGCATCATTGGGAATGGACTTTTCTTAATAAATTGCGCCGAATTGGGATTATGTTCTTCTTCCTCGTGTTGATGCATTGTATCCATGTCATTTGACCATGTTGCATTGTAATGTTTTGTTCTTTGGGTTGAGGTAGATTTTTTTGTGGATCGAGTTTGAGTGCGAGTGTTCGCGGATGGTGATCGTGTCAACGGTGCCGATGGTGCCAACGCTTTAGATGATGAGGGAGATGATACATTTGCATTATTTTTTCCTTTTCTCAATGAAGACATTTGAAGGGGCGATTCGGTTTTACGCCTCCTTTGGTGTGGCTGTGGTGGGCGATGGTCAATTTCAGGTATATTTCCCAAGGCAACATAATTGACACATGCAAAGCACAACAATTGCGATGCAAATGATGCCCCAGCCTTTTGATGCGATTGCCGTGTTCTTTTTGTCATTGTTGTGGTGTATCTTGAACGTTGTGCATACATATTTGATCGTCCTGCTGCTATAGCTGATTGTGGTAACCGTTGCCACATAAATGCCAAGGTATGGGACCAAACAATCCATCGTGACAACCGAATAAGCGCTCCACTTCCTATCATTGTGCTATATCCTGATGTATCTAATGATGCGTTCCTCCGTTATATAATCACCCCGATGTAGAAAATATATGCATCGATGACCAGAAGTTTAATCACAAACCATCCACCGACTTGTTTCGCATGCAGGATTTTGCGCTATTGAGTTCTGTTTATCAAATAATAGAGACACGATTGTTCCTCTCTGTTAGTTCATCAATTTCATCCTCGTTTCGCGCAAAACGTGTAAATTTTCCTCGCCTCGAAATCGGAACTCTAGAGAGACTATGCATTGCAACTCCATGTTGTTATTTGTTAGAGTATTAGGCTGTGATTTTGTAAGTTGAACTCTGAACAGAAGACGTTTTGAAGTCACTTGA
>JALLAR010001070.1:0-11050 GCA_036939335.1 Conticribra guillardii
GGGGAAATGGTTTGATCCATCTCCCTCCTCCTTCTTGGCAGCATTGAAAACAACAAATATATGTGAATTTCCCAAATAATTGTTCCCGTGAGGGCGCGAAAGACAAAACAGCAATAATGTTAAAAAAAATGACAATCAACCCAACTTGATTCATTACAAAATGCAGCAAAAAACATGTAATAACCACACCAAACTGTCAAGCATATAAAGCAAAAACAGCAACAACGTATACATAAAAATATGACAATTAACAAAGAATATAAAAATTTTGTTGCAAAAATAAAAATGTGACAATCAACCCATCTTGATTCAATTCTCAAAAAATAAAAATAAACTTGTCAAAAAACATAACAATAAAATACACTAAAAAATGATAAAATTCACTAAAAAATATAGAACAAAATAATCGAGATAAAAATATCATTTGTATTATTACTCCTATATTTTAAATTTAAAAATAGCAAACAACATTTTTTACGTAAATTTGCTACTTTCGCATATTTATGTAACCACCAAAATTTTATAAAAATTGGAAAAATAACCATCAATAATCCTTAAATATATCAATTTTACAAAAAAACAGAACAAATTAGATAAACCATGAGCATCACAAAGGGCTCATAACCTGATGCTGTGTAAGTAGGACAGAAACCTGGCCTTCTTGAATCCTTCCCAACGTATGTTCATATACAGGCTGTATATAAAATACATCTATATCCGGACCTTTTTGTCCCCTTTTACCGGGTAAGGAAAGCCACAGGCGCCCCGAGGTAGTTATGTGAGGTTCGGAGGCCCCTCGTGGTATAAGTGGGCTCCCCTCAGCACAAGACTGGGTGCGACAGCCGGTTGCTTTCGAGTGCTCGTGTTCACTCGTGTTCATCCCAGCCCAGCTGCCAGCACCACCACAACAACAGTCACCAATAAAAATTCAGCAACCGCCAGCAACACACAATCAAAAAGAAATAGGTTGAAACAAGGGAGGGAAGAAAGGCAAAAAGCCAGCTGGCTGTCGTCTGTACGCACCTTTTTAGGTAATCCTGTTTTATACAAAAAAATACTATTATTTGGCATTTTCCCAAATAAATGTAACCAAACAATCAACCCAATTTACCCACCTTGCTTGAAAAAAAACGTGGGGCAGCATAGAAATCAAAAATAAATAACAACAAATAATGAGATAAAATTACAATAATTTAACCATCAATCATGCTCTTCCCACATACTCAATGCAACAACAAAAATAAAAATACACGACAATCAACCCATCTTGGTTTAATTTACAAAAAATATAAGAAATAAACTTACTTAACCCTAACTCAATCCAATACACCACAAAGAAAAAGTAACTATGCAAAAAATGCACAACAATGAACCCAACAACTCAATTCAATTTACAAAAAGTAAAAAATACACTTGTCAAAAAACACAACCATAAATCCACTAAAAAATGAACAAAATAATAGAAATAAAAATATCGTTTAAATTATTACATTTTATTTTAGGGCAATTTTTAGCAATTTATACGTAAATTTGCTAATTTCACATGTATGTTAACATTGAAAATAAATAGAAATTGTTAAAATAACCATCATCAGATACTCGATATAATTATCAATATTACATTAAAAATTGAAAAAAATAGATAATGCTCATTAAAGTGATGACATTTCAACAAAAAAGAAAAAAATACATGAAAATCAAGCGTAATAAAGGGCTCATGACCTGTTGCTCTGCAAGTAGGACAAAAACCAGGCCTTCTCGGATCCGTCCCAACATATATTCATATACAGGCTGTATATAAAATACATCTATATCCTCACCCTTCTTCACCCTTTTACCGGGTAAGGAATGCCATTGGCGCAGTTATAGTGGATTGAGAGTTAAAGGTTGTCTCGTTTCAAAGTGTGCCATGTGTTCTCTTTTTGCCATGCTGTTAATTGACTAACAATACTCAATCAAAGAGAAAAAAATGCAACGTGATTGTTCTCTGTGATAGTACCTTTTACTATGACTCCCCAATCTTCGGGCAGCAAAACAAAAACTTCTACGCCATTGTGGAAACAAAACCCTAAACAATTGATATTATTTGATTGCTCGACAACTTTTAATTTTCAGTCGTTTATCATCTTTGCAATTTCCATTGCCATTCATTTTATCACGTGGCAAACTTTTCTTTTTGTTTCGATCCGATCCCGCAGCTCTCTTTTTATTGGCGCGTTGTAAATAAATTGACCTCACATTTTCAACCATAATTCGACCAATGACGGGTCTAACAATTCATCAATTGATGGATCATTAGATTTGTCGGAGATTGTTGGACAAAATAATGCCTACTCCAATCTTGATCCTGGAAAACCAGCAGCATCATTATCTTTCCAACCAAACACATAAACACATGCATCATGACAAGCGAATGATTTTTGATCAAGTGCCTTACGAGGCGTATATTGAGGCAGAGTGCATTTATCAAAGACGGCTTTCCCCTTTGAATTCAAATTGCCTCGTTAGACAATTCTTATTCTTGGTAGAGCTTAGGAGATGAATCATCTAGGTTTAAGAATTAAGACCGTTTTTCTTCATCATAGTGTCTAAGGTTGTGGCGTCGATTCTTTTCTCTGTCCCGTCGTTTTCTATTCCTAGCTTCATCTTCGGCTGAAATTTGCTTCTTTCTACGCTGTCTTGCACCAGACATATGTCTGCCCTCTTGGTGTGATCTTGAACTAGATTTTGATCTCGTCCGAGAATGAGATCTATGTCTTCTTCTACGGTCGCCATCCTCCCAATGGCTTGCATGACCAGACTTGCGAGAAGACATGCGACTGTTTGAAAACTGGTCAGTGATCTGTTGCGTGTCGGGAAAATCAACATAAAAGGATCTATTAGAAGAGGGAACACAAAGATAAAACAAAGAATGCAATTTTTCTTCGCACCTCACTATTCTTTCGACGATGTAGATTTGAGACTATATTGCCATGGAAAATCTCTTCGTTCAACTCTTGATTAACCGACTTCAGTTTGAACTTTCTACGCATTCTCCGCAAAGCAAATCTTTGTAGAGTTGCTTTCCTTTTTCTCCGGCGATACTCATAGTAGCCAACAAGAACCAGAACCAAGAAGGCTAATATGCATCCAGAGACTGCTCCCCATGGGATAGGTGGCACATAGTACCACTTGTAAACATTAGTGTGGGTTGAAAAGCGATTGTCCTTATTGCCACTGGGGTCAACAGCGCGCACGAACAAAGTGTACCAGCCTTTTCCTGGTCCTCCTTTTTTATCATCCAGCCATGAAACATCGACCCCGAGAGTTTTTGTTGTCACTGTCCACGGAATGACATCCACGCCATCACGAAGTATCTTGTATTCAAAAACGTGAGCACCTGCTTCGTTGCTATCAAAAAAGAACGTTGATTGAGGGGATTGACTTTCCGGTTTCGTTGTTATGATTGCATGAGGAAATACCTCATCCCTTGACCAGACATCTCGATATAGATGTGTGCCGTTGTTTGCCATTCCTCCGAGAACAACTACTTTGTTATCAAGAAAAGCAGATGCGCCCAAGTAGCGGTCGCCAGGAACTTGACGACAAAACATCTCTTCCATAACATGTGATACATTGTGCTCAGTTTGCGGAACAGCGACATCTCCAAGACCATGAATGTCAACTGCAGACACACCCGGTATGGGAGTACAACCATCCCAATCACTGGCAACACAAGGTTTTGTATCCCCGCCTCGTCCGCAAAGCTCGGAAGGGCGTTCGATTACTGGTTGACCAATCCGTCGAACACTCTTCATGTGGAAGAAAGAGTCCGGATAATCATTTATCGCGCATTTCCCTACAAAAGCAATGGAAATTGCACGCAAGTAGCAAATATTTGGGACCTCGCGTGCATGCCTCCCGGGGTAATCGAACCCCCTCAGTTTTAATATACTATACAAATCCGCTGATGCTAATTCTTCAATCGTAGTAACACCTGTTGATGCCATAACCGAGAGGTCGGCATCACTGACAAATGACGAGTGCGAGTGTGATGTAAAGTTCAATAACTTCCCACTGTTGTCAAGAACGGGCAATTCAAATCTCTGCAATGCTGTTAAGGGAGAGCGAATATCCGAATAAGCATCATACGTCAAACTGGCAGTGGTAGTGGAGTTCTTTTTTTCAACAGGTGGACTTGCTCCACAGAAATCACAATGCCAACTTTCATCATTTTCCAATCCCCACCTCCAAACGTCAGAGAATACTTGGGCTGAATTCTTTCCTCCCATTAGGTAAATGCTATGTTGAAAGGAGTTGATTGGCGATGGTGGCTCGTAAACTGAAGTATGAGATGATCTTCCTGGCCATTCTGCATTCTGAGTAACAGCCATCCAGTCAGAATATCTTGGCAAGCATGCCACATCTTGAATTTTAGATTTATCGATGCACCCTTTATCAGGTATGCAGCATGGTTCTGTAGGAAGATATACTTGCCACACATCGTGTAGATGCGTAGTGTTTAATTCTTTTGGATTCAGAGATTCTCCACCAAGTATTATCAGCCGATCCATCTGGTCTGATTTAGCTATGTCTTTTTGAAAAGTGGCTTGAACAACCAAAGCAGTATGGCTCCCTCTCCCAACGAATGAGCTGCGTGTGCTAAATGCAGGTTTGAATTGAAACCAGTTTACGCCATCCGAGCTCATCCACGCGTCATCAATAGCTAATCGATAACCATCTGTAGGGCCACATGATCTATTCGAACAAAATGCTTGTTTTACGCTTGTAAATCCTCCAACTACATATATAACATCTTCTGCAAAAGTTGAATTGTCCTCTTGAATGGAGAAACGGTGTTGGACTGCAACGGCATGATGCTCGCGTGGCCCAAACATTGGACAGACACATACCATCTCCGAAGTGTTTCCTAAAGCTTTGCATTCAGCAATTCCATAACAATCCGAAGACCGGTAGCATTTGCTTCCAAGTGATCCAATAATTTTAGGAAGGTTTGGATCTGAAAGATCTCTTGTCCATACCTCAGTTTGCATGAGAACTTCTAGCTGGGGATCTTTGCAGCCCGGGTTAACAAGTTTCCATGATTCTCCTTTTCCGTCATTTGAAATCCAGATATCATTTTTCAATACAATATCTTCCCGTATGGTTGAAAAGTCCCTCACAGTGTCAACCCTTTTTTGGCCATCGATGCCACGCACAAGTCTCGAGTCATCGATTCTTGCGTACTCTCGTGCTTGGCCGCCAATGACAAATATATTTTTGTTTGCAATAGCTGCACCATGGCCCCTTCTAGGAGACCACATGTTGTCTTTCTTCCAAACCGCTTGTGCATGACAACCAGGTGACATGATATCCGCGCGGCATGTTTGAGATGGTTCTGTGCATATGGATGGATTAGGTAGCTTGTGTTTAAGAGAATCTTGACACACAATCCATTCATCGTGGGTCAATGGAATGGTATGTTGCGAATCGGATGGCCACGAAGCAGGTGCTACACGGCCTGGATTTACCACATGCCAGCTCATTTCAGACCTAATCAACTCGGGGTTTAACACTCTACCTTCAACGAAGTACCTATCATCCACCCTCCACGGTGCCTGCGATCTCGATGATAGTTCACCTATCCAAACGTCATTGCGCAACTTTCCGGAGCCAATGCCCGATTCTCGAGCTGGCAACAGTAGTATCGCGTGATTGGGGGTTAGAGGATGTAATCAATTTGACAAATAGTGTCTCGAACAACACTGCAAACTCACCAGTTGTCATGTTTTTTATGTCACGCGGAAGACCATCATCGCCACCAAGTAGAACAAGCACTGGATTAGCATCTCTGGCGAATTCGGAGTTCTCCTCTTCCGTCAGATAACTTCTGGCAATCGATTGGTTCAGAACCACTACAGCATGCCCCCATCGAGCAGACCACATGGGTCGGATTGATGTTCCCTTTTCTCTGTGCCATTTGTCTGGTATATATGGTGTTGCTGTGTTTTGTGCCCTTTCACCTGCAAATTGCGCCCAATTGGCTATTGCAGAATGAGGAATAACACAGCATGAGATTCTCCCAAATGTGTAGTAAACAATAAAACATGAGAGATTCTCCCAAATGTGTAGTAAACAATAAAACACGAAATTACAATCAAGGCATACCTCCTTCAACAAAAAGGACATTTAACAAAAGGAGCTTGAAATATTTATGGCATAGTGGCTGATTCATTTCTTGCTACTTAAACCAAAGCGTTGAATAGACTGAGGCCCATGTTTGACTGTGGTCTATAAGCTGGGAGGGCAACTCGCATCACAGTCTAGTAGATGCATAATACGGAGGTCCGTTTCGCAAAAACGCCGCCAGCTAGTTGTCACTGATCATCGTTCAAAGCCGAGCCCATCATGGCAAAAACCTTCCAATTTTGTCAAAGTTTTAAATACAAAAATTTATCACGTCGGCGTCACGGATTGTTTCTGATAATGAGCATCAGTACTTTGATCGAAATATGAAAGTCGTAAAGTCTCGCACAGTAGGCCTTTACATGTCAAATGATGCACGCTGCGAAAATAAGATAATTCAGTACATTGTTTTGACATGAGGTGGTATAGTACCATTTTCGACAATTTCATCCATGAGACGTTGACCGAAAATTTGGTTCGCAGAGTCTACGTGATAGAAAGAACCTTGTTTCTTTGCTGCTGCAGCGCCTTCCCCACGCCTTGATTTGAACCTGAAGCATAATGATATCAAGACAGTGAGAAAGTTCAGAATCGTTATCCGATGGTAAAAGTTGTGTGCTGAACAACTTACCAGGCAAGGAAGAGCTATAAACAGGTTTCTAAATAATCAATTTCCAATGATTGTTCTGGGTCCATTGAAACATGTACAAAACGATGCAGTTTTGATCTAGGACACTGATGACGGCTATGCCAATACTTTCGCATATAATATTGCGATTTGGCCTCGTATCTCTTGTAGTCAATAAATAATGTGATTTGTCTCATGTCGTTGAAAAAAGTACAATCTCTAAAGCATTTTTAACAACGAACGGCTCGAGAACCCTCCAAACTAGTAGCAAAAAAATGTCACAGAGCTCTCATTATAATCTCGATAGCCATTCTCTAAATGTACACTTGAACTTTGTCGTAGGAATTGCCCTCACAACAACTCTCCCCTGTTATAATAATTTCTGTTCCTGCTCCATCTGAATCTCCTCCTTCACCTCCCGAATGAGTACCTCCGATATCATCATTCCTTCCACCATCCATCGTTTTCTATTCTCCAAAGCAAAATATTCAAATACCGTTCCCGTAGCACCAAACACGCCACTAGTTTTCATCTTTTGCGCCAACGGTATAATAACCAACCTAAAAAATCCAATTTGATTCTCATACCAATTCTCCGATGGATCGAATTTAATCCTATCAGCCAAATGCGCACAATATAATTCTTTGAACAATCGTTTATTCCATTTGACAAAGACTTGAAAACTTTGCATTGTATGCGCCACATCCGCAACATTCATCATGGCGTCCAGCACGGCATGCTGTTGTAATTGATGTGTCGTCGGATATGCATCAATAAGCATTCCCGATAAATCCATGGAATGCCGAATCCCTAACCGTTGCAACTTTCGCTCGCTCACAAATTCTTTTGCCACCGCCCCCGAAGAAAACATGGAAAATCGTCGTCGTTCCACGGCCTGTTTCAGCTCGTGAGATTGAAGCTCTTTGACATCGGGATGAGACGAACCGGACCCTCTCCGAATTCCCTCGCAGTTATTTTTATTTTTCGTATCCTCCTCTTCCGGAGGAAACGCCTCCTTCCATCGACAAGCCACAATTTGCAACCGTTCCTGATCCGATATATCCGTGACCATGACCATCCCAATCACCGTCTTTCGAAACAATTTCCTCTCCTCGTCCGTCGGCCCAATGCATCGCTTCAACTCCTGAAATTCCTCCCTCTGCAAAAACGAAAACGCCACCTGCAACGAATGCTGCTCCGCCACACTGACATCATTATGCTGTATCGCCAATTCGTCTTCCTCCTCGACCAACACCGAATTCGGCACGCCCTTGTGCGCCACATCGTGAATCAACGCGGAGAAGACCATGGCGAATCTCAATCGGGGATCCTCGCTAATGCCGAAGGAGATGCGCTCGGCGCGCTGTCGATCGTAGAGGCCCGGTTCGGAGGCGTTGCTGTCCGCGGAGCCGCGTCGAGTACTGTGGATCGAATCTTGGGAGGAGACCCGTCGTTTGAAACTGCCGTTGAGGTCGTCGACGGTGGTGACCATGGAGATGAGCTTGTTCATGCTGAGCGCGACGTGGGTGGCGTGTTCGAAGGAATGGAATCCCACGAGATTGTGCATTTTGCCAATGGCGGAGACGTAGTTCCGAATGGCATTGGAGATGGAGTCGGATAAGATGTAGTCCCCCAGGTGGGGATCGAGCGCGAGAAATTCCATTGCCGTGGCAGCGCTGTTATTGGCATTGCCATGATTGCCATTATTCGATGGATTATTTTTCATCGCCTTATTCCTCAAAGTGACCAGCCTGTGAATCAGCAACTCCCTCAATCTCCAACACAATATGGAAGACAGTTGATCTACCATCTCTTCAAATTCGGAGGTGGCGCCAATGGGATGCGGCCCGTTGCCAATTTCGTGCCAGCGTTGCGATGTTAATTTCTCCGCCAATGATAACATGGGATTGGCGGCATCGGCACGTGAGGAGGTGGCGTTGTCGGAGTCGGAATAGCAATCGCTGCATTCGGATATCGGGGAGGAAAAGGAGCGGGAATGATGGTGTCGGTTGTTGTTGCTCACGTTGTCGCTGTCACTGTTATTATTGTGCATGCTGTTGCTGTTGCTGTTGACGTCGACGTCGACGTCGACGTCGCTGTTGATCATATTATTATTATTGTTCATGCTGTTGCTGCTCTCCGTTTCGTTTTTTGTTGTGCCTCGTGCCTCTTTTCTTGCTTGGAGACACAACTTGCAGACTCTTGCAGATTCTGTCGGGGAGAGTAGGTATTATCGTAGGCATTCCCCTATAAAACACGCGTTCTGTCGTAAGTTTGCCTGACAACTAGTATGTATGTACTACATTTGTATCTATTTTCGACTGTCGGGGGTAATGCGCACAAAAATCTCCGAGCAATCGGCTACTACGAGATCGATATTGTAGATATGTATGGTACTCTAGGTACCATACTAGGTAGATATGGTACATACAATACGACATCGGCAAACATAAAAAAATCGCCTCTCTCTCGCCACAAAAAAAAACGGACGGTCGAATCTTCTCCTTCTCGTCTCAATCAAACAGATCAATAATATAATAAACACTACCATAACACCAACACACGAACCATGATTCTCCCTCAAAGACTATCGCGCATCATATTCTCCTCCCTCCTCCTCCTAACCATAACCATCAACAACTATGCATCATCCCAAACATCCCGACAATCAAAACCACGCACCCTCGAACCACTCGGCGACGTCCTCCACCTGGTCCTCGACAAGGACAAGAACCAAAAAGTCACAATGGACGAAGTCAACTCCCAAATGACCATGCTCGATGAATTATTCCAAGGGATGGAAACGGGCGGCGAGGAAGCGGAAACTTATCAAAAGATTATCAAGGGAGTCAAGGCCGTGGCACCCACCGTGTTTCTACTATTGGATATCAACGGGGACGAAGCATTGAGCAAGCGTGAATTGAGCCATGTTACGAACTTTGAATCATCGTTGAAAAAGAAGGAGGGAGGCATGAGACAGCTCTTGCGTGATGTGTTTAATTTGCTGGATAGCAATGGGGACGATCAATTGAGCGTGGAGGAATTGATGGATGGTTGTGCGAGTGAGGATGTTCTCGCCAAGGTGGCGGCCAAATTTCATGAATTGTTTCCACTTCGGTCTACCTCCAAAGAGCTTGAATCTTTTGTGAAATCGACAATCGAGTCGATTGGAGGAGGTGCCATGACATTAGACGAGGAGAGTGTTTTGAAGGGAATGAAATGGTTGGACGAGGATGGTGATGGGTACATCTCTCGAAAGGAGGTTGGAAAATATTACAATAGCGCTGGAAAGAAATTTATTGAAATGTCAAAGACTGTGAGGCAAATGGGCCCAATGTTGGCAATGATGGGGGGGGTGAATTTTCAGGGAGATGGAGGTGGCAATGGTAAAACTGCCTTTCACATGATGGGTGACTTGTAGTAGCAAATACTCATACTTGTAACGGACATTTTATCATCCGCATTCACACAAAAACATTACTCTAGCATCGGTGGCAGAGTCACAAATGGGGAATAGTAAATAAGTAGTGGTCTGCAAATTGTTCATTCATATGGTATCTAGAGAGCAGACAATTGAATAATGAATGTGAGTACGATGAAAATATAGTGTTTTTGAATGGCATAAAATAATGAGTACCATACTTTATTATCATTGATATCTACTCTTTGGCCACTGCATAATGTTTTTTTCATCCTCAATCGCAATAGTAGTGTGCTCTGAGAAATCCTATTTTATTATGTTCCTCCTATCATAGCAGTGTCAAATCTGCATCCTGCATCCACTATCTTTGATTAGGGTGATTATTAGTACTAGTACTACACAGTACACGTAAATAAACAGAAAGAATGTTCTTGATAAGGGATTGAAGAATGCCAACAACACGCTAGAATCATTCACATTGTTCTCTTGTATATTCTCTGAGGATGAAACTGCTGAAAAGCAAGTGGAGGCAATAATAAATTCTGTAAGTGATTCATGGTTTCTTTTGTTTCATTACAGACTCATATGTTATGGAGAGACATCTCATTATTATTCCATCTCTCAGCTTAATTTTTGTGCAGCAAGACTAAAAAAGTGGAGTGATGTTTATGAAAGAGAATACGGTGAAGCAGATCATGGCATTCCTCACCCATCAAATGTTCATATAGGGAAACTAGGTGGCAACGCTACAACCACAGATACATGTAATACAGCACAAAAGGAACAACGTCTCCTTGGTGAGGAGGTGGCTAAAAGGAGTGAAAATGGGAGAGGGA
>JALLAR010001071.1:0-11045 GCA_036939335.1 Conticribra guillardii
TTTTATAAACCTCATATTCAAATCCATCTTTCCTTATTTATATTTACATCTTTTACTTTACCTCCTCATGCCTCCCTAGTTTATTCAAGCTGATATCTTCTAGAGAAGAGAGCTGACAAATAATATGTATTGTAGTTTAAAAAAGAATCGTACGAGAGTCTATCTCGAATTTTAAATTTATATAAGCCACAACTCTCAGAACTGACAACCTATGTACAGTTACATAGACAACAACCTATTTCGAAATTTAATACTGGTGCCTTTTTTAATGAGGTCGAAAGGTATGTACATACATTGATCGCTTACAACACTGCGAAATGACTGCATGCTCCCGCTTCCGCGCCCTCAACAATACCAACTGGAATACCACATCAATTACCCACACATCCGACGACTTCAACAAAATAATAATAACCAGTGGAAGCAGATACTCCCAGTAAATAATAATAACAACACTACTAATAAAGCAACCCTCCGTCCATCAGATCTACGTCCAATAGATTGAAGTACAATAGTGCCACTCCACGCACAGCAAACATACCACGACAAAATTGAATAGGAGTAGAGACTACTACAAGCACCATTCAGGGCTCATTCTCGCCCACCACCGCCCGTCAACGACGACGTGCGTCCAACCGCGACGGCGACGGGGACGACGGGGACGACGACGACGACATGGACACCACCGCCAATAATAATAACAGCAATAACAATGGCACCTTAAAAAACAGATTTCGGCCCGGATCCTCCTCCGTATTGGACGCCACATCCGATACTAATGCCAACATCATTATGGGGAGCAAGAATAAACCTCGTGGGCATGGTTTGAGACGACCATTCCACCATAGTAGTAGTGCTGCTGCTGCTGGACACCATGCACCACCACAATCGCCCCGCTATGCCCTTCCCTGTTTTCGAACCCTGAATCAAAAATCGAAACTCTTGGTGATTCTCGCCGTTACGGCATTGTCTCTATCCATAATGACGGCATTTTTGGGAACCATGTCATTAAGCTCCATGTCCATGAATTCCAACCCATCCGGAGTTCATTTTTTGCCATCAGCGAAAGAATGGGGGGATGGAAGGGAAAAGAGACGGAGGGAACGGAAGCAACGCCGTGAATTTGGGAAAGACGGAGAATTAATTCATCGTGTGAGTAAAGTTGAATACGAGGATGGTGTTTTAGATTTTATTACTCGACTTAACAAAGAAAGCAAAAATTCGCCATCAATGCAATCAGTACTGCAAAATAATCCTAATCTTCTTGGACAAGACATGGGTATCTATGCCAAGCTGGGTTGTTCTGTCTTAAACCAAACCTCTTCCAATACGGCCACATTTTCTGGTGACAACATGCAACAATTATGGTCGTCCCACCTTTCCTCCATACTGGATGCATCGCGACATGCCGATGATCCCAATTTTTCTCATAAAAACTGGACCAAAACATTATTGAAATCGATATCGCCACACAGTCTCCTCGAGAACAATGGTCAGAGTGAACCTTCGTCTGGAAATGGTAATGCTAGAGCAATGCATTCGAATGATAAAGAACGCATTATTGGAATTCTTGTGAAACGTGTATTGGGACTATTGCAAAACAATAACAACAACAACAACAGAAATTCACAATTGCCAGTGGAATCATCAACAATACCTCCACCGTTACGAATTGCCGTGTTTGGTGGACCCACCGTCGAAGGAAAGGGATGCCATCGTGCAAGAGTAGAAATTCCACATGGATCCATCATGGCAAATCCCTCCTTTTGCGCATTCCCGTATCGGCTGGAGCAATTTTTGAATGCCATCTTGCTTCCGCCTGGAGTCTTGAAACGATTGCGAGAACACCAATTGGCAGCAGGTGCCGGTATGCCTTCTAACAATGAGGACTTCCGAATGGTAGAAGTTCTAAATTTGGGAGAAGAGGGGACAAATTCAGATTTTTCGGCATCTATTGTTAGAAATCGGATGTATCCTCCTCTCGCAAATGCAGGTATGGGGTTTGGTAATAGTGCTTTTGGATATGGCGGAGGACCACCGGACTTGATAATACATGCCTATGGGATTGATGATTATGGAAAAGAGGCAACAGATATTCTACCATTTTATGATTCAGCAAGACGAGCCGAATCCGATGCATCGAAGAATGGGGGCTGCTCAAAGGAAAATAGAAAGCCTCCTCCGGTGATTATTCGTGCATTGCTGGAGAGAGGTAGCGATCAACCTTCTTCTTCACTGCTTTCAATGATGACCACAGTTTTAGGTGATGTTTTAGACGACGTGGAAGAAGGAGAGATGACCTTACCAGTAATGCAAACCAGAGAAAATAAAGAAGAGGAAGCTGGTGCGTTTGGTATGGCTGGACACATTGCAACATCTTGGGCACTTGCTTTTGATTTGGCGCACGCGGCAATGAGTCACTGCGCGGTTAGCAATGCTGACATCCCTTCTAAAGCTGTGACTCAATTGGAAAATACCAATCATAAGGATCCAGCAATGTGTGACAATGGTATAGACCCGCCATGCACATTTTCCTTTCTTGCAGGCCCAAAAGGAACAGCGTCTCGTCCATCTGTCATAGCATCCACGCTCATGCAATATGTTGTTGAAAATACTGGTTGGCAGCCTGAATCTGACATGACTGCAGGGTTTGCACGAAAGACCGGCCTTGTTGGCAGCGGAACAGGTGCTTCACTGACACTTTTGTTCCAAAACGTGACGCGACCCATCCGACGATTTGACGTCATTACTCTACGTAGTACATCCGCCTTATGGAAAGGTGGACTAGCTCAATTTGTGCTTGTGACGGGAGGGGATTTTTCTCACGGAAGCGAGGCGGCAGAGGCTTCTGCAAAAGCTGCTAGAGAAACTACATTTGAGATTTCAGCGGACTTAATTGCCGGGAGTTCAGATAATGAAGGGGACCAACACATTTCGTATCATTTTGGTTTAGACCTAGTGGATGGAGAAAATATTGGGGCGTTAGGTACTGATGTTTTATTGAGGATAACTTTATCAAAGGGAAATAAATTCAAAATCCTTGGGCTTATGCTGTGCGAGTAGGGGGGCGTTGTATTAATAGACGATGACATCCATGCAGTTAACTTTCACGAGTGTTTAATTTAAGGAAATATTTTTTACGAATTGCATACTATGGGATAATATGGTGTAAATTTGGTGATGATATATTATCTGAAAGATACTTTTGAGACCAAAATTGAGTAAAAGAAGCTACTACGGTATTAACATATGTGTGGAAATCTCCTCTCAATTTCGTCGTCTGAATCCCTTTTTATTTGTTTTGATTACTTAATTACTTAGATAAAGTTTTAAATCCCTGAGCAATAAAAATCATTTTTCAATCATCTATCTCAAGCAAAAGACACAAACCTGCTAATGCATACTGTGCTGCACGTCAACTGCTTCAGCAAGTTTTATTGGGAAGGGTGTTATTGCCCGGCGAAGATATCTTAATTTGAACACCCTTGAGATTCATTCAATTGAAAATTATTCATCCCTGTGCTCGCCAAAAACAAAAGGTCAACATTTTCTCATTGTTGGTTTGTGTGGACAAGGATAAATCACAACATAAAACTAATTATTGTTATACATGAGACATGTCCGAATGAGGAAATTACAATAACTTTATAGAAACAACCAATTCATTTGGATGAAAAGTGAGTGTAATGATTATTACTACGTTTGTAACAAAATAGACAGAGAAAGCATTCTACAATCATCGGCAAAAAAGAATCAAGTCCGATGGACCTTCTAAACTCTGTTTATGAGTAGTGTAGTATCTGAACAAAAAAGTGACATTGAAGGGATTTGATCCTTGGATCGCCAAAAAGACGAAAATGATAAGCGAGAGAGGGGTAGTACGAAACCATGCCGAGCTCATGGTGCAAATGACAAAAAAAGGGTTTGCTTCTCTTCGATTATGCGTGTCATCCTTGCACAGGGACCATGCTAATCTTCTCTGTATATTTAAGCGTTTGTTTAATGTCACGACCCGAAGGCCGGACAATAACTACGAGGAATTTTTAACTTTATAAACTATTAATTTAGATTGATTTAACGTAGGAATCGTATGGCGTTTTTTGTGATAGACACAAAAGGAACGCTCGCTTTCTTATATTGTGCGTGACGAGTACGATATCGACTTCGCATGCAACCCACAAGTTTGCCGCAATGGTCTTTCTTATTCTTCTTTATTTAAACAGACACATAAAAAAGTGTATCTTCACCTAGGTTGGAGCTTTGGTCGCACTTATCATCCAAAATCAGCGTGACCAGGTGTGTCCTACATTGTACAAGTGACAAAAGAAAGATAGACTTGTGATTGAGAATCGAGACGCAGATGAAATTAAATTGAAACATGCAGGACAGTCAAATAGAATATTATCGTCAAAAGCTTCATTCAAGCCGCAGAATTATCTTCAGTTCATACAACGTGAATTTCACAATGTACATCAGACGGTAATTCCATAAAGTGCACTAATCATTAGCCATGCCAACATTCCTTATTCCCACAACAAACATTTGCAATTCACTCACTATGATATTAATGTTGACACCATTCCTCATGATGGCGAAGTTATTTGACAAAATGGCAATTCCACGTTCTCTCTCTTGGTCATTGCTTTCCTTGACACGTTCTCCAGCCTCATCGGCTTGGGCGAAATCGCGGAAGACATTAGATTGGCGAAGAAACGGATCGACAAGGGTGGTTTTGCCGTGATCTGCCTCTCAGTAAAACTGCACTGTGCCACAAAGGAAAGATTAAAACGTGATGAAAAGTGAGAAAATGTAACAGCACTATGATACCAAAATGCTGGTAACATATTTTTTTCCAGCTCTTGGTTTGCAATAAAGTGCTGCATGGTTACAACAACACCTTGTCGGTGAGGTTCTAACCAAAACAATCATTATCCCCAGGTTTTAACAGACAGTAGTCACTACTTCACAGGACTGTATCTAACACGAAACTTGGGTGTATGCTAACAAGATGCATCGCAACAATGCCTTACCTCTTTTTAGAGCAGAACAAGAAGTTGTTGGTGGATGTTGATGTGTAAGTGTAACTATTTCTCGGATCAGAACTAGAAATTGAGGCGGCGAACTTGTGGGCGGGTTCAAATTGTGCTCACACTAATCGAAACGCATAGCTGCAAACCATGACATCCAGCGGATGATGAATTTTAAGTTGATGTGGGAGTATCATTTTTCTTGGGTGGACGAATCTTCATACGAAAACGTATCCCAGATACCGACATAGGTAGTCACTTGCACTTGGCCAAGTCGCTTAATGGTGTGGCTATAGTTCCATATTGCCACCCCACCTCCTGCGTTGCACCATGCAAGTTAGGACCCTAACGTGCCATGAATGAACTATCCGAGCCCCGAGCCGCTCCTTCTTAGTTGCCGTCATTCCTCAACTTGGTTATCCCTCTTCGTCGCAATTAATCGCCATTGAGACTAACAGACTTGTTTAATTACTCTCCGGAATGCAAGCCGCTATGTTACCATATTGGAGCGAGAGGGTAAGATTCGTGGTTATTATTATTATTCGGAAATAAATTTCATCGTAGTACATAATATTATTGTTGCAGGGCTTTGTTGATGACAAATAATAATAATATAATATTGACAGATATATAATATTGACAACCATCACAAACATCCTCAGATCCTCATAACCTAATTGAGAGCCGCTTAAAATCCGGCGACAGGCAGAACCTATCTTGCCGTATAGGAGTAAGTACTAATAGTTCCTACGTGATCAAAATTAATATCTTTTCTCTCAAATAAAAAAAAGGCGCGTTGGACCCGGTTTATGGACGACCGGACGACGAAGGTAGGACGACGACGTGCACAAGAACCAATGCGCTGCGAATTGAACGAAAAAATAAAGCGTGCATGAATGCACGAAGCCTCACGAGAAACAGAGTGAACCTGTCCTAAAGAACAAACACCCGAGGATGAACACATTTTCTCATTATTTGACAATAATTATTAACAACTCAACTGTGGAGGTGCACACCAATAAAAGAAGAGCCCAACAAGCAACTACCTCATCATGGCGCTCTCCGCAGATGCAACCCAAATGGCCGCCCTTTTGGCGGCATTGACACATCCCGATACCAACGCCATTCGTCAAGCAGAAGTGGCATTGAAGCCTTTGTTGAAAGATTATCGATGCGTTCCTGCAATGGTGGAGGTGGTGAAGGCACAGGGCTCTCAGGTAAGTTTTAGGCTCAGTTAATGTATTTTCGTTGGCTCGCTGGCGTGATTACGTCGTTCATGCTGATAGTTTGGTCCTTAATTGCACGAAATAATGTCTCATCGACACGCTGCCACACTGCCACACTGTCTCCATCAAACCCCAACCCACCATCCCAAACAGAACGACGCCATCCGCCACGTAGCCGCCATCGTCCTCCGCAAACGCATCGGCGGTCACTTTCCCAAATTCGACAAACCCACCCAAGCCACCCTCAAATCCGAACTCCTCGCCATCCTCACCAGCGAAAACACCCGCGCCGTCCGCAACGGCATCGTCGCCCTCGTCGCCACCATTTGCAAGATTGAAGCCGAGAGCGATGCCGACTCCGCCGCCGCCGGTGCAGGATGGCCCGAACTCTTTCAATTCATTGCGGCTGCCGCGGGGGACGCTCATCCCGAAGCGAGAGAGTTGGCATTTATGCTTTTGGGGGAAATGACGGAGACCATTGGGATTCATCTCAAGCCGAATTTCCCAACTTTGGCAGGGTTGTTTGGGGCGGCACTTTCGGATGGGGATGCCAAGGTTCAGAATGCAAGTGTCAAGGCTTTGGGATTGTTGATGAGTTATTTGGCGGATGAGGGGGAGATTGATACGTTTGCTCCTCTTGTGCCGTCGTTGTTAACTGTGGCGGAGGCGTGTCGGACGAGAAATGATGAAGAAATTGTTTCGACCACTTTGGATGTGCTGTACGATTTATCATTTTCGGCGAGCCCTGCTATTGCGGCGTTTATGTCGCCAATTATCAAGTTCTGTCAAATTTGCATGGCGGACTCAAATCTTGAAATGGGTGTGAGAGATTCGGCTGCTTTGGTGGTGGCAACCATGGCTGAGTCCAAGCCAAAGCATCTCGGAAGGGATGGACCTTTGCTCACTGGAATTATTGAAACCATTTTTAACCTCATTGAGACTAGTGACGGAAGTGCCGCGGGAGCTCTATTTGAATCCAACCCAGCATGGAAGGAAGATTTTGAAGATGAAGAGGGTTATGATCCAGATGAAGCAGGCGGACCCACTGAAACAAGCATGGCTCAGGGAACATTGGATATGTTGGCTTGCGAGATTCCAAAGAAATATATTTTTGAACCAGTGGTGTCTAGGTGTGTGGCCCGTCTTGGCAGTACTGATCCCAATCAACGCAAGGCCGGAATTGCCTGTTTGGGAGTTATCGCCGAAGGTTGTGCGGAACCATTGAGAGAAAATCTTGCGGAGGTTATGCCACATGTGTTCCGTGCTGCCCAAGATCCCGAGGCACGTGTGAGAGAGTGCGCGTGTTTCGCACTTGGACAGATTAGTGAGCATTGCCAACCTGAAGTGTTGTCATACTCGTCGATGATCCTTCCCATTGTCTTTCAATTGTTGGATGATACCACTGTTGCCGTGCAAGCTACCTCTTGCTATGTGTTGGAAATGTTTTGCGAACGCTTGGAACCAGATGGTGTGCGTCCATTGCTTGATCCTCTTGTTCGGAAACTCGCGGCCATGCTTGAGGCAACAACAAAACGAAGTGTTCAGGAGATGGCAGTCGCTGCATTGGCTGCTACCGCTGTTGCGGCGGAGGAAGAGTTTGCTCCGTATGTTGAAGGTGTGGCGTCTTTAATGGGTAAACTCATGTCATTGAAGGAGGAAAAAATGTTTTCTCTCCGAGGCCGAGCTTTGGAATGCATGGGGCACATTGCTATTGCGGTTGGCAAGGACAACTTCCGCCCTTACTTTTCCTCTACAATGCAATGTGCTTGTGAGGGTTTGACATTTGATTCCACCGATTTGCATGAATTTGCTTATGCTGCATTTGCAAATCTTGCAAAAGTTATGGAGACTGAATTCTCTCCAGTTTTGGGAGAGCTTGTGCCTCATTTAGTTACAGTTATTGCTCAAGATGAAGGCGAATTACAACAAGCTGAAGATCAAGATGAGGTACGAATGCTTTTTAATATTTACATATTGAAAATTTATTGCTGATGGTGTCTAACTATGTCTACTTGATCCTCCTTTGTCTACCCACTACCCAGGCTAAACAATTTGGTGCTCTCGATGATTCTGATGATGAAGACGATGAAGGAGGTGGCTACGTTATGCACATTCGTACTGCTCTCCTCGAGACAAAGAAGGGAGCAATCACTGCTATTGGAGAGATGGCGGCTCACACTGGGGCTGCCTTTGTCCCTTTCTTGGAAGAAAGTTTGGCTGTCCTCATCAACGCTGCTGACAACTGGCACCCTCTTATCAAATCTGAGTGTGCTGATGCTATGCCTTCCATGGTAGTTCCGTGTGTCGCCAAAGACCACGGAGGTGAAATTACCTGGGAAAAGGGGGATATTACCGGAGCTAGTCCTCTCAGCCCAGCTACTGCGGCAGCGGCAAAGGCTGTCTTAACCGCATTGGTAGTGCTTATGCAAGATGATGACAAGGGTGTGGTTGGAAAGGCATGTGAGGGTATCCAAGGTGTTATTGAGCTTTGTGGACCACATTCTCTTGCATCAGTGGCGAATGATTGTCTGGAAAATACCTTTACCATTCTCTCAAAACAGGCACCATGCCAACAGATTGAGGACTATGGTGAAGATTTTGGCGACGAGGATGACGACCACGACTCATTCATGACTTCGGTGTGTGACCTTATTGGTGCATTTGGCCGTGTCATGGGTCCACACTTTGTCCAGTACCTTGACAAGTTTTTACCTGCCATCTGTTTCTATGCAAAGTCGTCTCGTCCTCCGAGTGACCGATCCATGGCTATTGGGTGTCTTGGAGAACTTGCGCAAGAACTTGGTGAAGGCATCGCTCCTCATTGGGATTCTGTCTTCTTTCCCGCTTCAATTGCCAGCCTTGCTGACTCTGATGATAGTGTGAAGAGGAACGCTGCATTTTGTATTGGGGTGAGTTGTGAGGGTCTTAAGGATAAAATCACTCCACAGTACACGCTGTTGTTGCAGGCATTGAGCCCATTGTTTGGTGTTGATATAACCCAAGGGGATACTGCCGCTGCATGTGTTGACAATGCCAGTGCTGCTGTGGCGCGCATGATCATGACATCTCCTGGAAGTGTTCCAATGGCGCAAGTTGTTCCAGTTCTCCTAAAGGCGCTTCCACTGAAGAATGACATGACAGAAAATGAGACTGTCTACAATTGTCTTTTGGGGCTCTTACAAATGCAGCAAGCTGATTTGTTGGCAAATAAGCAGGAATTAGGCCGTGTGTTTACAGAGGCTGTTTCAGAGAGTAGCAAGGTGGATGATGAGCTCAAGGAAAAATTGAAGTTGGCCCTTCAATCCCTCAACTAATTAATGTTAAAACTAGATTTTTTTTGTTTGTTCTTTCATCCGATGGTGACAAATCAACCAACATATTATATTGAGATGTAACTTCATTTGCAAAGTGACCCTGTCGTAGGACCATGCATTTTCTGGAAGGACGATGCTTTGAAGATTAATTATCTATTATTGGACATTCTTTAATCACTTCATCAACTGGAATCAGTTGGTGCCATTTTCCTGAGTTGCTCCTTGTTTTTGGTTTGCATTATGCCATTTTCTTCATTTGTGAAATCACTATCCATGTTAAACTTCGTGAAAATGACGCGACTCTTTGTGTGAGCAATGTATTCTTTGTCTCTGAAAGCTTCAAAAAACAACTCATAAAGAAACTGTATTTTATTGAAAAAACATAATGCCAACGCACTTTGTAATCAGTCGATAATGCCAAATTCAAATTAGAAGAAAGCGGCAGAAAAATTTGCCATGCAAGCTTACCTCCAAGCCAATTCGCCACACTTCAACAAGAAGAAAGAACCATCATCAGTATTCTGGACAGACAATGAAAAATGACTCTTCCTCGAAGGACTTCAACAGCATGGTAGAAATGCAACGAAAATTGCTTCTAGTGTAGTTAACAGAACTGTTTCTAAGGTGACAAATCATTTCCTTCATTTTCCAGTGAATGGGTAAAAGAGCAAGCACACATTATCAAATAATAATGAAAACAACGATCCTAATGTAAGAGTAAATCCTAATCATGGGAAGATCAGACAAGTCAGACAAAAATGTTATCATGCAGATTGTACTGGTCTGACTTATCTTGATTGTTTATGCGGCATACACATCACACATCATGTTTTACTTTACTATTGATTGTTGTAATAAAGTTAGGGGTATGGTTATGCAAAGAACACAAACAGTGTATTCATGATGGCGGTCAGCAGTGTATTCATGATTCATGATGGCTGCAAAAATACCACATATTCAAAAGAACTGCGCAAGTTGCATGGTCCGCAGTGTATTCATGTTGGCTGCAAATACGCCAATCATTCAAACAACCTCATCTCATTCACAAATATTCCCTATCAGCATTGGGTATATTTACATCGGTTTATATTTGTGGCTGAGACCCTATCAATCCAATATTATAATATTTGGCTAAATAATACTGTTCCGAGTAAAACACGCAATATAAACCCTAAAATAATCAGAATTGTATGTCTAATGTTACGAATTAAAATATGAAAACAATCGGTTCTCAGCCTGGTATATATTCCCAACGTAATTTTATTGTTGTGCAAAGTATAAAGTTGATTTGCAACTAAAATAAATATGGAAATAATTGGTTCTCAGCCGGGAATATATTCCGATAGCTATTTTACTGAGTTACAAAACATAATGCTGATTTGCAAAGAATATAATAATTACGATACAATATTATTACTATCTATGTTACAAAGTGATCTAGGTACTGATGTAGTACTTAGGTGTTCATCGTGAAGATT